>JAZEWU010000035.1:5652280-5675533 GCA_036362915.1 Geotria australis
TTTTAATGCGTGATGATTACAGTTTCAACATACTTTTGTCATCCACAAGGGTTGGTGTGGGTCAAAGAGTGGGGTATTTTATATATTGCGGATTGAAAATGAGGACATTGGAGCAGTGCCCATAGCGGCATAGCCAGTCCATCCACCCTTATCTACCCTCCCATCGCTCCGAATGCACGTTCCCAGCTGATTTGACACGGTTGTCATCCTGCTCGGTCTAAAACTCAGAGAGGCCCCCACTGGGCAGGTAAGCACAAAAAAACCCTGAATGTCTTAGCCTAGAAAATCAGAGCCAAAAGAGAAAGCATTAAATATTTCCGTACTCAAAACGAGTTTGGAACAGCGCTGATCTCCATTTGTGGTGCTGAATAATTGGGGGGGGGCAATTAAAAAAGTTGCCATGCAGGGATGAGTTGGTTTGATAGAGATGGCAGAATATTCAACTAATTAAAGGTTTTTTTACACGCTATCTCCTTTTGTTCCAGTCATGGCATTTGCCCTGTCATGCCTCGTAATACTACACTTATCAAAATTGACCAACTGACATAACTTCAGAAGGAATTGCAGACTTATTGTTCGTGTATTATACAAAGTAATAAAACCGTCACGTAAAGTCTCATCATCAACAAGAAACAACAATATTTTACTCGCTCTTCTCATACGATCCGCTCGCGCAGAGTGCGGACACAATATTGACGTAAACACTCACGCTGAAATAATAAAAATCCGGCAAAGTTTTCCTCTCCTTGACGCGACAGCCGTTCGTAACTCCCACGGGGGAAGAACAGAGGTTGACTCTTAGTGTCGGCGGCCGATTTTAGTGTCGGCGACCGTAAATTATGAACAAAGTGTTAAAGCGCCCGTCGAGAGGGTTAAACGCGCGCTAAAGGGTTAATTGCACGCGCCGTCCCTAGGCAGTGCCGCGCGTTTGGCGAGTCGGGATGCCTCCTGCCGAGAGTTGCCAGGCGGCTTGACGTCACTCTGTCCGTCGCCGCGGCAACGCGGAGCGTCCGCAACCCGGCAGGGTGATGCTCCCGCCGATCGCAGAGCTAATTATCGTCCAGAGAGGCCTGTCCTTCATTTGCTTTTTGGGCGGCACAACAACTGTCTCCTCGGCTCTTTGCTAATGCCCAAAATCGCTTCGCAGAAATAAAAGGGGGAGACCGTTGTGTTCGATCGCCGGCATCGCGTGGGAATTTGTTAGCGTTTTAGGGCAGGGGTTGTCAAACCTTTGCACCTCAAGGCTCACTTGGCTATGGGCTCGACGGACCACTAGGTGGCACTTGCGGCCCACTGATGGGTCGCGACCCACCGGTTGAGATTGGCGGTTCCAGGGGATGGACATCCTCTGGTCGTTTGCTGTAATTGAGAGGGAGTCGGCGTGCTGTCGTCGTTTGCGAGCATTTGAAGGGATCGGCGTCGCGTGGCAATTTGATTGGATTCGAAAGCATTGGAATCCCGGGGTCAATTCCTACAATTCGAGGGGAATATATGTTAGGTCATGATCATGTTGGGGTGAATTAAAATACTCATTTAGGTCGTTGAGGTTAAGGTCTCTTATCGGTCCCGACGAGGCCATCACACGTGTAATTTTCATTTGGCGCCTTAATGGAGTTTAGATAGCAGGCCTGATTTTATTGCAGTGATGGCAAAGAAAATCCAATTTCGCTTTCAGTATAAATATTTGACTAAACACCCCTCGCAGTTTAAATCTAAAATGGAAAGCTATAGCTCCGTTCTCTTATTTTGCTTTTTTGTATTTGCGGGGAAGTGTTGTGATTAATATTTAATTTGCAATTATACCATCGTGCGTACTGGAGATAGCAGTCTATGAAGATTGCGTCCACATCTGTTTAACTGCCGCGGCAGTCAGGACTGATCAGCTGGCTACACATTACTGGAATGTCAGAGAGCCAATGTAACTTTTAACACTTCGAAATTGCGAGCCCTCATCAAATAATAACGTCCAGTGCATGCGCGGAGGCTCGAATGGCAATTACGCTGGAGAAAACTTTGTTTTATTATTTTCCTGGCGTTCGCTCCTCGCTGTTGATTTGTGGTGGCAGCAGGCGTTCAGTGCCTGTGGCGTCCTGCCTTCTGACGTGTTCATTTGCAAGGTTCCGCAGGCAGCTGGCCTGACCTCTTGCCCTCTAGGCACTAGGCAATACTGGCAGGTATTGTATCTAATACCTGCAATTCCAAATGAATGCTGATGCCTGAAGGTATCGCAGTACTGGCATTGTATTCCCCTAAGTGTTGTAAATATGATTACAAAAAAATTACGGCACCTTGCTATTGCATGGAGGTTATGGGATCACTTTGCCTTGGAATTGCCCATATCGCAAGGTATTGATTTATGCAGCCGATCTTTTGGTAATGTCTGAATTGGGTAATACCTTGCCGACTGATGAACGTTTTGTTATTATTCATCTATTGTGATCGTTAATTTATCGTGGGTAAATCTAGCCGCAGCTATGACAAGCACGTTATTACACATTTATAACACGCACATTAATTAACATAGCTTACTTAATTGGTGTAATTCCAGTAACTCATTCATTGAGGGTGGGGGTTTGACTTGAGCCGAAACATTTTGACGGTAGAGGCAAGCATGATGAACATAAGGCTTAAGCACTAATATATTGAGCTTTCCATTGTTCTTTTTTTTCTCAGTGATATTTATCCAGCGAAAATCTCACCGAGTCTGAAAACAATTTTTCGGAAAGGTCTTGCATGTGAGATGTTTGAGTTCCTTTTACGGTGTCCCTTTAACACTAGTTCTGTCACACGCTCTGAAGAGGGGGCATTCCCCATTGTGTCGCCTATTATACATTTTATGAATGTGTTGAGTTTTATATTGGTTCCTTGTGCTTGCGCACCACTGCCGATACAGCTTCATCAAATTCGTTCCTTTTGAGGCGTGTTCAGTTAAAACAAGTGATAACGAATACAGCCATCTTTTAACGAAGCCCCGGACAACTATTTTTTGTTTAACTGCACCTGTCCTACGGCACCCCCTTCAACATCCCACACACCGACCAGCTGCGCGAAGTGTGGTCAAACATCCCTCACGACAGACGTGGTCATTGGGCCTTGAGCGCCACCCAGCGGTTCGTGGAGACCATAGCCAAGGTGGGCCAAGTGCGGCTTGAGGTGCAGAACCCCTGGTTTTGGGAAGCCTCCATCCAGCCATGGATAGGGCTGGAAATAGTTACAAATTATCCCTGCAGAGTGTGCAGGAATGGCCAGGTGTCGGGAGGAATCGAACTATTGACTCCGTGCAAAGTGGCTCGGCGGGGAGCGTGGTGACTGCTTATTGTACTAAGTCCGATGCAGTTTACTGCATGGCCAGCTAGCCCTTATTGAAAACCAGGGGAGGATCCATTGAGACGACAAATTCTCTTTCTCAGAGGAGACTCGTGGTAAATAACGAGAGCAGAGAAACACGTGGGGTCTTCACTGCGGCAGTGGTGCAGCAGTAACGTCTGCTCCTCACGGAAAGACGGTCCTGAAAAAGGCAGTTCTATCACCGCCTCTGGCGCAATTCTGTGTGGAGTTTGTGTGTTCTTCTCCTGTTCTGTGTGGGTTTCCTCCGGCTTCTACGGTTTTCCTCTCACAACAAAAAAAGAAGCACTCATTAATGAATTGGCCGATACCATCATAATAAATAGGATGCGGTGTCTGGCAAATGTAGTTTCCTCGCGCCTCACCCTCTCTCTCTCTCAGACATTGAACGAGCGCTCCCATTATGAATTGTAACTAGTGATATATTATTTACAATGGTGCAAATTAGTTTAAAAAAACGGATGTCAGAAAAGAACATCTTGTATCCTGAGGGCATCACGACCAATGCCTTTGGCCCTCTTAACCCGTGTTGAAAAAGTAATAGCACGTGAAGTAATGTGGATCGTGCCCTTATGTCGTGCAAAACGAACACACCAATAAAATATTTTAAATGTGTTACAAAGTGACCGTAAATAGTGAAGTAGATTTTTTTTATATCGCCGTCAGCCGTTATCTATAGACGCCAATGCATCTGGTTCCTGTGCATGAGCTGATTTCATCCAAGGTTTGTAAGCTGTTCGTCTGCAAATTCATTCTCCCACACATGTGGCCAAAACTGTGTTGACCAGTGTAATCTGTTTGGAAACGAAAATGCCGTTCGAAATGCTTTTGGGCAATAGACCAGGTTGGATCTTTTTTTATATGCCTTCAAGAAACTATTTGTATTTATGAGGATGCATGAAGTTAACAGACTTCCCCGAATACAACTGAGCTCTTTTGCTGTCGCTACCATGGCAATTTTCAGTCCATTCAAAAATAAAAAGAAACTTTTGTGTTCATACACATGGTTTATAAAACACAGTAGTTGACTTTTTTCCATTTTGGGATTTAACAGATTGAGAATGGCTCTCAAGAGCTGCTCTTTTGGGATAGTCCTGTCGAGTACTCCGCCTCAACTCCATCGCGACGTGGGAGGGGAAACGTCGTGAAGGAAAGAGGTGGAATGCTCACTGTAAGTTGAGCCGTGAAAACCTATATCATTGCATTTGGCGTCTTACCAGTAATAAAGTATATACATGATTCTACGGCGAACATAACTGTGATTTAACACAGAGGGGTAAAACTATTTGCGTCAAGGGCCAGGTTGACTATCATAGAGCTGCAGGCCACAGACAAAATGTGTGACAAGTATTCAGAAGGTCTGCTGAAAAGATATAATACATTTGAGTGTGACAGAGATAATAAATATGAGATATATTCATACGTATAATTGTGGATAGAGGCAGGAGAGAGATGTAAAATGTAACTGTAAGAGATGCTTGATGGATGATATAGATCCATAGATTGCATTCTATTGCGTGCGCCAATATGTTTCGAAGCTAAATGCCAATGTCGAGGTCTGCTAGCCGTGACGAGAGGAGTTTCCGAGTGAGTTGGTGTAACATTGCTATTCCTGCTTTGTTGAAGGCGTGCATTCTCCAGCGGTTTACTCATCATCATTATCAGTCCCTGCTTATTCCTGTAAAGGGTCACAGGGGGCCGGAGCCTATCTTTGCAGACACAGGGGGCAAGGCAGGGCTATACCCAGGTTGGGACGTCAGTCCATAGCAGGGCACTGGGGGCCAATTTTAGTCAGCAGGCCAATTAGCTTCGTCAGCAGCAGCATGTCTTTGGATGGTGGGAGGAAACCGGAGTAACCGGCAAAAAACCCACGCGGACACGGGGGAAAACATGGAAACTCCACTCGAAAAGTACTGCACCCGAGCGGGAATCAGACCCAGGCTCTTGCAATGAGGCATCAGCGCTACCGGCTATGCCACCGCGCCACCCCCAATGCTTTACTCTGCGTTACACATATATATCCAAAGGTAAAACACATGGACACAGCATGGTCACTGTCACACAGATGCGTTCATCCCCCCAGCCCCCCCCCAAGCTGCACTCACAATTCACCTTCACCCCCTCAGCACACCACGTGACTTCAGAGGCTATTTACTAACCAAGATAGCGATCTTAATTACGTCCCACATTAGTGTGTGAAGTAATTAACTTTATTATTTTAATTCAATGCCGTGGGGGGCAGGCTTATTTTTTAATCATAAGTTTGAATGACACCGCCGGCTGTAATTAGCCTGTGGGCCGATTCAATGCGAATCAATTCTGATGATGCCTCCAATGTGGAGGACACAAGGGGACTGAAGGACCACTCACTCGACCGGGCTATCCTGAAAGAACAGCTATGGAGAGCAATTCTCAAACAATGCCTAGTAAAAAAATAAATACATCCCTTGAAAAATTGTCTTGAGCGGTACTTCGTCTAAAGTTGGCGGCCCTAAGCATATGGTGGAAATTACATATTACGATGGCAAGGGCCTAAACTACTGCAAAATCGAAATGTTAATGTGTGCCAGAGAAATGGTAAGGCTATACATCAAAGTTGTTGGCGTTAATGTGCTTAATTTTGACACCAGCTTTGTCAGGATCATTTCAGATGAAATATTTTTCTGTAACTTAATCCCATCGTGCTGGCGGCAGACACCAAAACAAAATGTTGTTTATATTATGCAAATTAATGATACATGTGACCCGAGTATAAATCACGTACGGTATTATGCAACAAATGCATCTTCCAAGTGCAATGATAATGCCGGTGGTGGCATTGATGATCGTGTTGAAATTGACCCTTAATCTTGTATTTGCTTGGAATTAACACGTTCTTTTGTCTTCTTTGCGACAACAGAGTTTAGAATGAAGAAAGGACGGTTCTAAAATAATATAAAACGAGATAAGGTTTTAAAATAATCACAAACACAGGCATCAGCGATGCATCATAATAGAATCATTATTAGGCAATTTCAGCTCATTTATACAAATTGCCACAACATTTGTATGACACGGGGAAACCAAAAATTAGAAATGGAAATATTAAAAATGAGCCTTATTAAGAAGTAATTTAGCCGCTCCGTGTGTACATCCCACGAGTGCAACATCAATAACTCGGCGGATGCGACTTGAACAGGGGCACATCTAAATCAGGTCGCAGCAATCGTGCCATGTTAATAACGGAGTAATTAATACAAAGTGTGCTGTCAGAGCCTCTCCGCTTGCTTGCGCGTCGATCGCCCGGTGGTGTGACCCGGCTCGTTAGCGCCCGTCCAACCTCGCGCCAGCCGGCGGTGGACACCCGGGTGGTCAAAGGTACGGCGTTACTCATCAGACCGTACACCGGCATGAGTCTTCATCGCGAGCCAAGTGAGCGGCACCGTTGTACGGAACAACGGTGGCGAAAGCAATTCCCTACCGGGGTCCGTATAGGACTGTGAAATACCTTCGGCGGAAGCCCACGTGCACACGTTGACACGCACGCCGCAGTCGCTCCTGTAAACGCAAGGCCCTCTTGTAATGACACGAGCGAGTGAGCGTGTTAAAGTCAGACGAGCGGTCTTTCCCGGCTGAAAATGTTTCCCCTCTCGTATTCGATTAGTGCGTTTAAAGTGCTTGCAGTGATGGATAATTCACTTGGGGACTGTTTATAACTGGTAGGCTTCGTGGATTGTACAAATAGACCACAGGTCACACACCTGACTTTTACACCGGCGTCGCGGAAACTCCGTTATAGTGTTATATTTAAGGTGGTTATAGCCCGGCTGGCAAAAGTAGTGCTTTCTTGACACGGTGATATATAACGACCAGCTGCCGAGCCTGTTTTGTGGTAAATTAATATCGGCTATTTTATAGATAAACTGGATCCTGCCACTGGAGTGTGTAATTTTCCGCACTGGCTCGGAGCTAAGAAAGGTGTTCAAGTTCCATTGTTCATGGGAGCACGGGGACATTTTGGCCGATGACTCCGACTTCATTTCCAGCTCGTGTATTGCAGTGCTTGATTTATCCCGAGGTCGGCCGCTGGCATCATCCAAGTGACGGATCGGGTGCAGCATATCCCGGGCTGTGCTGCCCATTATTTACCGGCCATTCCATCGTTGACTGTCACAGTGAGAGCCACCGACATTCGCAAAAGGGAGCTGTCTTCACGGCGATGTGCGTAGTACTTCTGAAAGGGCATTTCTTTAACGTTTAAATGTGCCACACGCTTAAGTTGGTTGTCGTCGTGTTTTTAATAGTTTCTTGCCAATGTGTGTTTATCCTATTAGCTGTCACAAAGTTTGTTACTTGCTGCGTGCAATTGGAATTTTTTTTTTATAGCTGTGTCTTCTAGTTTCATTGTGAATCATCGCATTGCAATCTCTGCGGTCGCTCACCTATAAACACCGCAGTGCCTCATTAATCTGTTGCTGTAAAGTCTGAAGGTGGATTCTGCCGTTGGTGAAACACTTACAACGTTGAGCAGGCAATTTTCAGCCCAGCATGAAGGTTAATTATGTCTATCCAAATATGAATGCGGCTCACAGTCCGTATTCCTTTGCTCTGAAGAAGGTCCATTTCATGGAATGTTGGGTTGACTTTATACATATTAATGCACAGGCATGCCTCTTTTAATGGATAGGATCCGTTTTTGAGGCTTGTCCGCTTAGCGATAAATCCGTTTAAGAGGGGTCATTATAACATGGTTCATTATAACTGTAAAGTATTTATTAACTATAATAATACTACTGTACTACTACTAATAATGCAGTATAATAGTAAAAGTAATACCCTAAGCACGTTTATAGACAATGTACGGTTCACAGTAGCCTTGGGAGTGCAGTGCAAGTGCTATACTTACTATTGTAGAATATTTATTGATGAATATTTTTTAAACGAAAATTCGTTGGCCGAGGCTTTGTTGAAAGAGGTATTTGGCGTGCCGTTCTCTCCACAGCCATGTGCAGCGCTTTGTGACCCTCGGGTGAAAGGCGCTCTATACATGCTATTATTATGAATGCCGACGATGCAACAGTATTATCCGATTGCATTCTAAACCGAAGATTAGTACATTTAAAAAAGTTTCCCCCCCCCCAGCCTGCTTTCCTGTGGGTTCTGTTGTCCGTCTGTCACCACGACAGCATCTTAAACCTGGGCTGCCGAACGCCCGCGGCGCAAAAGCGGTAATGGATTGGCGTTTCCACATAGAGCAGCGCATGAATTATATATCACACATGTCTGCCCCGACGTCAGTTTCCTCCGAATCCCCGCGCTCGCAGAAACGACAAGGATGACGGAGAGAAAAAAAAAGAAGGGAGCAAAAACAATCACAGAGTAACAAAAATAAAAATTAAAAAGTAAACTAGTGTAATTTACCGACACGGGGATAAAAATTGACCGGCCACGGGAGGGTTAGGACCTTACAGCAGCTGCGCTGTATTGACGTTAAACAGTTTGGAGCGAGCGAGTGGGAGGCGTTTGTCCCATGTTGCTGGTCGTAGGGACGCGCCACGCACAAAACCCTGCAGCAGCTGCAGCACGGAATCAGCACGATCCTGATTGAAGTTAAAGGCGACGTGTTAATGTGTATTAATTGGGCCTCACCCCTTGCGGATTAGGGGTTTTTGTCTCTAGTGGATTAGGGATTGTCCATTATAAACGAATGAATCTTTCCGCGATCAGCGTTCACTCATTGGTAATTATCATTACTCGCTCGCAGCTTCTTGAGCTTTACCGTGAGATATAATGATGACTGACAGCGCATGCTGTCAAGGCAGCTGCGATTTTATAAGCGCCTTAAAAGAAATATGTAAATTCCAGCCTCCTCCTGGTTCAAAGGAGCAGTGGGAGACGCTCCGATCGGTGTGGTCCTGGTACGTATAGAAACACCACACTCCTGTAGCACGGTTTGTCCTCTACATTGACTGCTTACCACCTGGTGGAGCCTCAACAGGTAGCGCCTCTTAGCGATAAAGATAAAGGGGCTCTGGCTGAGATGTTATCGCGCAATCTCACAAATGACATCACCCAAACTGCTAGCAAGCGAACTGTAACATTTAAGTCAAAGTGATTTCCTGCTCAAATGATCATTCAGTCGGTGCTCATCTCCTGCTTACAGCTCAGAGCCGGCGGTGGAAATCACACATTCCCGTGACGGACGCGAGTTTATCCACAACTACTGCTGACTTCCCCGCAAAGCGTTAACCGATTTTCGACTCGACGGGGTTTGTGGGCAGTCAACCCCCAGCCAAGCTTTGAACTAGCAACCTTTCAGCTGCGAACCGCTGTCTCTACCGGTGAGTGACCCGAGCGGCTCTTAGCCTCACCAAATTAATATCGAACGCAATTTAATTTTGAAATATGTCAGCTCTTGCGGATAGAAAGGATCTTGCAGAATGAAAAGGTTGCGTACGGCCTGCCACGTTTGCCTTACTGTATTCGATAGCGGCTCATCAGAATCGTGAGCTGCGCATTCCCGTTTTCTCCGTTGTTCAGTGCGCGCCTTAACACGGTGAGGAATTCTTCTACTGGAGCAGCGTTCTATCCGGCGGTGTTGCGTTCGATGATGAGATCACTCGTCGTGCGTCAGGGGCCGGCACGGAATCTGGCGGGCTCGCCCACAGGCTCCTCAGGGAGCGTCGCGCGTGCCTCAGAACCGAGGTAAAAATCCATCACGTGGTTGTACTCCCCTCCACCGCGCCGTGCCCCTGAGACGCGGACGCTCTACTGAAGCCACATCAAAGAGCTGGAGGGCTTCCACCTCTGCTGCCTACAATCCACCGGCAACATTAAGCGGCAGGACGGAATCCAAAACACTGAAGTCTTTGAGAGGTGCCAAGTCTCTGGTATTGAGAGCATGCTCATTATGGGATAACGTCACTGGGCCGGTCATGTGGTGCAAATGGAAGACTCCCCTATATACCCAGAGCCAACCGAGCTCTGGAACCCCCTCCGATCATCGACGTAATCTCAGATATAAGGACGCTTTGAAGGCTATAAACCTCAAAGTGTGAAAGACTGGACAGACCCGGACGGAGAGGTGTGTGCAGTAAGGCTGCGGCCTCTGCCGGGGATCGGCGTGTGTGAGGTCGCTGCAGGAGAACAGAGCGTGTAGCACGGCTGTTACATTCAGGACCGAGTCGTCGATGTGACGAATCTCAGCGAAGACATTGAGTCTTGCTCTTGGTCTCGCGCCGGCGTTGATGCTCGTACGGTCCGATCCTGGAAGCGCGGGAGCGACCGCAGGTGTCGCAGGTGAACGAGAGATCAGAGATGCGCCCTTCCTTGCGCCGGGTTCAAGGAAAACCTCCCCGAAACTACCCTCCCAGAGACCCTCCACAAATGCGCTGCAAGATCTGTATCCACATTTGTGAGTCTCGGCATCGGACTCCTCACATGCCTGATGATGCCTCCAACGTGGGAGGCGAAACGTCACGAAGGAGAGAGGAGGAGGAACGCTCGACACGGCGATCCCGAAAGAACAGCTCTTGAGAGCCATTGTCATACGTTGAATAGTGAAAATATACGCCATTACATGAAAAATTACGTCCGCAATTCAGGTCAACAATAGCCAAGCACTCGTCCGTCCTCCCTGCGGGAGACTGCAGGTCCGATATCTTTGAATTTTTTATAAAATCGCCCTTGGCATGCTAACCCGATCCGTCATGTTTTCATCACCTGCATTAATAATAACGTAATAATGTCGAAATTTATAGAGGACGCCGTTGTCCAGGGCAACATACATTAACACAGACATACTTATTTGTGAATAAATAGACAATAAATATATACTGCAGTTTGCTAAATGTTATAGGTTGCCAAGGTGTTGTTCTTGTGGTCATACCTATAAATGTTTGTTGAATAGCCGTGCCTTTAAGAGTTTCTAGAATGTTAAGCATGAATAAGTGGTCCTGATTTATTTTGGGTTGTTATTTGACCACGATGCATTACGAGCACTATGGGTGTGGGTCCAGTAAACCAAGCTCTAACCTTTGAACTGTGTTAGGGGTGTCGTTCAGTAATGCACCCTGTAAATTGTTTTATTGACTGTATGTTTAAGGCGTTAAGGGGTTGTGGGTTATATAAGGGTTATACAAACACAAACTGGTGATGAATCACGTCAACTTTTGCGAGCCATAACAAATAACGTGTAATATTTATGGGTTATTCATTAAAGCAAGTGCTTCTGCCCTCTGTGTGGGATGCGTTATGAAATTATGTCAGAAGCAGACGTGCAATGTTTAACACTTTGGGTCACTGGGAGGGGAAACTGAAAAAAGAGTAATTTAGTTACTTGTTTTCCGATGGTTAATAATGACTGTGTCACTTTCACAAGCAAGGCAATGAGCTATGGGTGGACAATTCCTTTTTAAAGTAATGTTAAGCGGAGACAACTGTATTAGTTTAGGGGCTAAAAAACCATCGGATAACAGCCTATCAGCATGCTATCTACAGATTCTCCGAAATAATGTCGTGGAAAATAAGAATGCCTAATTTGTTCGCCCACATCACTTGATTTTATTGGTTCTGTTGGGTGATCGAGGGTTATAGTTAAATACTTGACATTATACCTATACGATCTAACCCAAATTAAACTAATTATGATTTTATTTTTTAGCCTTTATCAACCAATTGGTGGCCTTCCCATACCGTGTCTTTATAATAATAACAATCTGCTATTGTAACGCGCGCATTTTCTCCGGGCGCGTTGCACCCGTTGATTCGGAGGCGCGGAGCCCTGCTCAGTCGGTTTGTTGTGAGTCGGTGAAAAGGTGGCTTTTTAAGAGTTTTTTGAAGGCTGTAGGGGACTGTGTTTGACGCAATAGGTGTGGCAGGCTGTTCCTGGTTGTGGGTGCCGCGACCGAGAATCGGCGTTTCGCGAAGGTTGTGCGTGAGCGCGGTGTGTGGAGTAGGCGCTGTGATGAGCTGCGCAGAGTACGGGATTGTGTTGGGATGGGATATTCCGTCTCTGGGCACCCGCACGTTACGCCTTCGTCCCTGACGGATGACCCCCGTCTCTTCGTACGTTTAGGCAGCAGTTGTGGGCCCCGTGGTCGACCCGCCTCCCCCTCTGCACAAATATGTACCGGCCCAACGACGACAAGAGGCGTCGTGCGACGTCTCCCTGCGCCTTTGCTCACTTGCGCCGCGTTAAACGATCCCTCGGTATTCCTCCGACTGCCGCCGCCAAATGAAGCCGCGCTCTTTTGTGCGAGCTCGCGTAATTAATAATCCCCCGACGCGTAAGCCGCACTCCCCCCGATGAGATGCAGGGGACCCCCCTCGCGCGCTTGCCCTGCTTAGTAATCTCCGTGGCCGCAAAACTGAATGGCGATCACGTGCCGGTGCCCGAATCGCTGTTTGATTGTTCAGTGATGACTTAATTAGGCAATTTAACGGTTTTTACATGCGTCAGGGCGGCAAACGAGCAAAAACGAGCCCAAGGAAAGTACCTTCCGCAGACGCAGAGTGTGCAAACGGGGGGGGGGGGGTTATTTCCTGCAGCGCAGCAAAGGTGGGAAAGAAATGAAAACGCGAATGGATTCTAATTGAATCTCTTTGAGCAAATTTTATATTTGAATGGGAATGTTCTTTCTTGGCAGTGGGTAGGTAATGCAATCGTAAACAAACAACAACGACGGCGACGACGAAATTCCATCAACGGGCGCTGAGCGGTTGACTCCGCTGGGAACGGAAATTGGCTTTGTACCTTTTTGAATCGTTATCCTTTGGTGCCTCCGAGACAAAACTGGGGCGTCGCGCAAAGCAATCTGGTCACGGGGTCTCGCGACGGCGAAAGGAGCGGCAAAATAATCCCTCGCCGCAGCGATCCCGCCGATGCCTCGGTTTATTTTAAAACACCTGATTTTCATCGGCGCGTCGCGGCTTCCTTGTTTAATGAGGCCGTTCTCATTGAACCCCCCGCTGGCGCGGCACGTGTGCAGATGCCCCACTTTCCCAGCCCGACGGATAGTCTGCAATCGTGTGGTGGATGTTGGTCGTGGGGGGGGGGGGACGGCGGCAAGATGGGGAGTATAGTTTGCAGATTTCATCGGAAAAGCGGCGGATTAATTTCTAGCGGGGGAGCTGACAAATGTTTTTGCCGGCATGTGAGTCGGATTTTGGACGAAGATTTAGCCTGCCGGGGATAGCCTGTGTGCACGCGAGTGTCGCGGACGTAAGATGCCACACGCGCCCGACCACTCTTTAATCCACCGCAGCCAAGGCTTGGGGGTGGCAGTGCGGCGTTACATTTGCGAGTTCATTTCACAGTGATTTTCCTGGTGATTTCAGCCGTAGTGTTTTGTGGGCTTTGATAAACCGTCATCGTGAGCAGTCGCCGTAATCGATCCGTCGCAGGGCGGCGGGCCTTCCCACGCCGTCACCGTCTCTCGCAGGTCCTCGAACGACGTTAACGAAACGAATAGCCGCGATTAGGTTGCCGCTTCACGAGAGAACATTGATCTACTATGATGGGACATACAGGATGTTTGATGTGCACAGAAAGTTAAGTGTACTTCTGTGAATAAATTGGTCATTCGGTTATCCGATAATGTATATTGCTGTTTCAGTTGTACCGGTGATTTATGCACGAGACTTCAAAGTGAGATTGGTTTTATTTTGGTTTGTGCATCTCATTTAATATATCTGTCTCTTAAGCCGTTCGACCACACCTTTGGGGACTGATAGAATAGCGGTTAGTGCGCTGCACTGCAAACCCAGCCCCCCGAGTTCGATTCCTGCTCACGCCCAACACCAGTGACGATTTTCTGAACTGGTCCTGAACCTCCCCGAGTGCAGTGTGTAAATATTGCCACGAAGGAGACAAAGGGGGCCGGGAATTGTGCTGGCCACCCAACCCTCTCGTGCCCCGTGCTGGTCTTTATAGGTGCTCACTAACAGCACTTGACCCTCCAGTTTGTTAAGGCTACATGGGGGATCTTTGTCTGTCTACTACACCTTGACATAGAGGCCACGGGTAGAATATGAAAAGTATGCTTTTATTTCACTCGCTGCCATTTGGGTTATGAGAAACGGCGCGTGACATTTCCTCGAGGATAAATTAACGAACTCTTTCCCGCAGCGAAAAATAATTTGATCGGTTTAATTACGTAGGCACACCAAGCGTCGTACCTCCAATCCTGCGCGGACGGCTTGCATCAACCTGCCCACCTAATTGCTACTGTCGGCATTCCGCATAGGCTGTACCAATTTGTTGCATTTATTATAAAAGGCGTTTTCGCTCACAGGCGCCCAACGTTCAGCCAGGGCCGACGCGTTGCTAGAAGCCCTGTTTGTTCCCTTCTGTTGCCCGACGACCCACCGTTAATGGGCACAATAAACAGTTAATAACATAGAAGAGGGCAAGCTTCACGCAAGCAATAAATCATCTTCGAGTCGTTGCGTCGTCATGGCGACCGCTTTAAGTGTACACTGCCAGTGCGGGCCTGTTAAAGAAGGCAGCGGTTGGATTTTAAGTGGCGGCACTTTTTTTTTAAAGCCCTCTCTTCCAGAATGAATAATTCATGGTTATAGTTAAAAAAAAAGATGCGATATCCAGATGCGGTTCTGTACGCCTTGCTATAACCTCTAGGGTTTGGGGGGGGTTTTTGTGAAAGCGTAGAAAACCACCAGTGTTTGTACGGCCGATATAATTTTAAAAATTGGACAACACGTGCGTAATGAGTAGTTACCGTGTGGCACGTGCAGTGTTCGAGCCTTTTGTGGCGCGTTAACGTTGTGTATGGTCTTCTTCTTAGCGATTCTTCGAAGCAGCGCGATGGTCAAATTACAGTTTCCCATTTTCTTACACAGCCCCTTGCATTTTCATTGAACTCCGCAAGGTCTTTTGAGCTGCAGAGGTTCGGTAGTAGAGCACAGACAAGGCAGTGTTCCATAGTATGGTCTGCTTCTACAATGTTTTTGTGTATTCAATTGTGTCCCACTTGCAAGGATTTTTCTAATGCCACTTCTTTGATCGTCAGCTTGTTAAGGAGGAGCCTTTTCCCACGAAGTTTGAACTTCACGGTGTATTATCACATTTCCAAAATGTTAACTTGTTATTTGTACAGGCCCGTTTGTTTTAATCTGCGAGTAATGCTGTAATGCTGTTATCCAGCATTGTATAACATTACCTCATGGGTCCAATTTCTCTCCCCTAAAAATAAACCCAATAACGTAATGTCAAACGCATCGGTCATTTTAAACTTAATAAGCGGCACGAATGGGTAAAATGTGTCGGCATTTGCTTGCGTGTCTTAACGTGCAGTCTCCCTGCTACGATTCATTTCAACGTCCATCTTTATACCATTATCACGCGGGCAAAAGCAGGCAAGCGCCAGAAACTTCTGCGATACCTCGGGCACGCGCAACGCCCGGTCGACGTGACTTCACCTTCCTCCTTAAGGCTTCGTCAGGTCATATAACACCAGACCCCTTTTCTCCACCCTGACATTTCAAGCGGGTGACATTGGCCCACCGGGGCGGCGTTTGAAAGGCTCCGGCGTGCTCGCGCGTGCCCGCGTGTGACGCTGGCAGCGGCGTCTTGTTTTTGTTTGCCCTGTCGCGCCGAGTGGCTTTGCTCGGATCAGGGGGCGTCTGGCCCCGGCAAGTCACACGCGTGGAGCGGCCTCACGGATAGGGCCGGTGCGGAATCTCGCTAATACCTTACGGGGGTTTAGCGCGGAATTACCGTCCTATATCCTCGGTGATTTTAAGACCCTGTCATTGCGTGCAGCTGTCGCGGGGCGCTTTTGGGCCAAGGAAACTTCAGCCGCTTGCCCCATGTCATCATTTTTCTGCAGTTCGCTCTGGGAAGTGTTTTTTTTTGTCGAGTGGCGGCGGCGGCAGTCGAAGCAACGCGCAAGTGAAGTGGAGCGAGTTTTGTTGACTTTGCGGCACGGCGTTGCCCATGACTCGCTCTCGAGTAACCGTTTGACCAGTAAGGTTGACGTTGCTATCGTCCGGCCATTCCAGACGGCTAACGTTGGGAATTGTTTTGCAAGAGCCCTCAAACGGTACACACGCCCCTTGACGGTGTAAACCAAATGTTTTTGCCACCTCTATTTACTTGAAAGCAACTCTGGAGTTGAGAGCGACAGAAGAACGTGGAGCCAGCAGCGAGTGCACCGGGGCGACCGGAATGGAAGAACGTGGAGGTAGCAGCAAAAACCTGAGGCAGACGTTCCCCCGCCGCTCACGAAGCCTGAGGGATTGACGAAGCCAATCGGCGTCGCGAGCTTCCAAGTTGTAATCAGTCGCTGTATCCGAACCGAAACCGGACTGGAACTACACACCGTCAGGAAGCCAGCGCACCTGCGCGTCGCCGCTAGTCTCGGAGCGAGGACCGGGCTGGGTCGCTCCCCGAAGCGTCGGCCCCGTCGCGCGCGCGTGCGGCAACAGAAGCCATGGACGAGGCGCTGTTCACGGCGTTCTCGGCCGGCGCGGGCGCCAACTCGCTCGCCCACCTGCGGCTCGGACGGGCCTCCGACTCGGACCAGGAGGGCCTGTCTGCGGCTGCGGCGGCGGCATCGGGAGGGGGGTCCGCGCGCGCGCCGTGGCTGAGGGGGTTCGTGCGGACGCTAGCGGAGAGGAGGCTTGTGCCGCCGCCGCCGGCCAGGAGCCAGCTCGGGCAGGCCGGCGGGCGCTCGTTGCGCCGCCTCGCTTTCGGCGATCTGCAGGGAATTAGGCTGCCGCACGGCATGCAGGTAAATCCGGGGGGCCGTTTTTACCGCGTACCCGCGTGCGTCGGTGGCACGGCAACGTGGCGCCGGTGGCAACGCTAGCGGCATCGCTGCGACGAGGTCCCTGGGTTCGATTGCCGGCTCGGGTGCCTTTGCGTTGGGAGTTTGCGTGTACTACCTACCCACTGGACATAGCGTCTCCGCGATAGTCTTGACTATAAGGATGTGCGGCTATAAATTGCTTAACCCATTTGCTTTGTGTGTTCACCCCGTGTTCGTGTAGATTTTCGCCGGGTGCTCCTGGTTCCTCGTTACTTGGGCCTGCTTATGATTGTTTCAGCACTCCGCTGTGTTGGAGACCGATTCGCAACATTTTACCAATTTCGTACGACAGTTTGCTTTTTTAATTAACTGACTGTGTCAGGGGGGGAGGAGGGTTTACGACACATTTTACGTATGCCATCTCGCCCAAAGTCCAATTACGAATTGTTACATTAGTCACGAAAGCCTACATGTTACATTTCCCACTGTATTGTTGTACTGCCCTGTCTACGCTGGCTGCCTTCGCTGCCCCAGCTGTGCCTGTGGTTTATTATTGTTGTGTTATTGGTGCTGCGCCCTGGTTTCTTTGTTTCTAGGCTGTGCCGTTCTCCCCTAATGCAGTGTGGGTTTTCCCCCCATTTTAAAGCATCATAAAATTCTATTGGGATGCATGGCAATCCTGAAAGAGAGGCAAATGATAGCAATTCTCATACATAGCCGTGGAAAGCTACGTCAATATATTGAAATTGTTGTCATTATCGTATTTGCAGCAAAGGGTCCAGTTTGCAAGAAGCTGCACATGCTTGTGGCAAAAACATGCAAACAAAATGCCATTTGGTGTTTTAAATATCTTAACACTTGTCTTATTGCCAGAAAAGGTAAACCCTTGTATATTTTGTACATTATCTGTACACTGGCAAAAAAAGTTGCTCATAAAGAATAACCAATTGAAACGTGAAGGTTTTCATTGGCTTTTGGTGACAATATTCCGATTGTACAGTGTTAACTTAATTGTCTTCTCTGATTGTGGGAGCAATGAGAATACAATCCATCATTAACCGTATGAGAGTTTCCACGTAGAGCCATTTGTGGAATTGAGTATATCCAAGTTGTGCCTAACGAATGCAGCCTTTACTGTTTGAGGGTTCCGTATCAGATGTTTTTCGGCTTTAGAGAGAATAAGATTCGCATTAGCTAGCACTCCCCTGGCCCCCATTCAACCTTTACAGAAAGCACAAGCTCCAATTACCATATCGCTTGCATCTGTTGCTCTGAAGCTGGCTGTGACTAGGCTGGCCCTTCAGGCCAGGTGCATTTATATGTATGTGTGTACGGATATTTCTGTAAAATATACTCGCGTGCGTGAAATGAAAAGACAGTCATGCCGCTAATTTGGCAATTTGAAATTTTACCAGATTTTTTGAGGTGTTAAATACAGATCGACCAATACTATGTAAAGTTGTATATTTCTAAGATTTGAGCAGAAAAAAAGTGTCCTGGTATTCTTGCAATTGCTAATTATTTAGAAACACATTTTCTTAAATTTCCAATAGAACCGTACCGCATGGTCTCTTCCAAAATGTAAACGGTCGTTACATTGCTCATAAGCTTGAATCACTAAAGTTTGTACGTCGGCGTTAATAGGCCCTCTGATTTTGAGAACTTAATTCTGCTTTGCGTAACATACACATGGATGTCCAATACATTCACCGCATGCTGCCATAAGTCTTTATGAGGTAATTAATGCCAGAATGCCATCTCTAGTATAACATACGACTTTTTAACAGTTGGTTATACTTCAAAAGTAACATCAGCCTATTGATTTAGCGATCCACCGAGCAGACAAACTGCAGCATATGGACACACTTTGAATCATTTTTACAGACCTTATGAGCTGTAAAACATGCTCTTCTTCTTCTTTGCGATTCTTCGAAGCACTATGGTCAGCTTCTGGACATCGTTGTCTTTCAGCTCGGCCTCGAAGTGTTTGGTAGAATTTGCAGGCAATACCAAAGTATTACCTGACAGGGATCGCGACGTGAACGTGCTGGTATCGGCATATACTACATAATTATTATAATTAAGAAATTACAGCCCTCTCTCAATCCACCGTTGGATGAAGGCTTCCCCATGCCATGTTAATCACGCTGGTCAGTGCAGGTCGGTGAGCGGGTGGCCCAGGACCACGTTTAGGTATCACTTGCCACCCATTTCAACTGTGGCTCGGAATCAAACGGAGGTCGCAGGGTTTACTGCGGCGTTTTCAAACGGGAGCACGATATAACGACACCGATTCAGAACGAGGTCCTTCGAGACGTCGTCTCATCGTTGCTTCCCGTGTTCCCGTTGTGCAGGCGTCGCCGGACCTGCGGTACCAGCTGCGCCTCACCTTCTTTGACCTGGAGTTCCGTAAATTCTTTGGGTGCACGTGGATGAGCCATTCGAGGACAGCGGCCGCCGAGAGTGGCAGCCCCGGGAAGCCACGCTCCGTCTCCTTCAACGTGGTACGTTCCGCAGACCACTGCAGCCATCTCTAATTTAAAGCTCGATTGATTTAAGTTGATAGAAAAATGAGAGTTGCTCTCGAGAGCTGCTCGTTCTCCGGATAGCCGTGTCGAGCTGTCCCCTGTACTTGGTAACGTTTCGCCTCCCACGTTGGAGGCATCGTCAGGCTTCTGAGTGTTGTTTGAGTCACCGAATAAGGCTGATGATGCCTCCAACGTGACAGACGAGATGTTGCTAAGGAGAAAGTAGTAGCGCTCGACATGGCTATCCCGAAAGAGCAGCCCTTAGGAACAGTTCTCATGTATCAAGTCTGTGACAACCTACATCAATACACTGCATGCCACCCCATAGCACAACAAGAAGTAGTAAAGTATTGGTACATTTGGTTCACTTGACAAACCAAACTAATTGGTTGTGTCAGGTTGAGGCAGGTTTAGTACACTTGTTTTTTTTACGTGACCTAATCCATTCTTCTTTGCGATTCTTCGAAGCGCGATGTTAAATTACAGTTTCCCATTTTCTTACACAGCCCCTTGCATTTTCATTGAACTCCGCAAGGTCTTTTGAGCTGCAGAGGTTGGGTAGTAGAGCACAGACAAGGCAGTGTTCCATAGTATGGTCTGCTTCTCCACATTCACAGGTGGTTGGGCCGGTCTTGTAGCCCCATCTCACCAAAGCATCTTTTGATCGTCCCGTTCTAGTTCTCAGGCGGTTGAGTGTCTTCCACTGAATCCATGGTGCATCTGAGCCATTAAAAGGGATATACTATGGACTCCGTCAATACATTGATGGAAAATTCACGAAGGTTGCTGAGACCGAGAATTAAGCATATATTTCTACTCACTTGAGAAGCCTGCTTCAGCAATATGTCAGGGTTTATATATTAAGGCTTTGTTGTGCTGTGGGGTGGCATGCAGCGTTGGCCGTATCCAGTGCATGTGATAATGTGTTTTGATTTGGCGTAGGCAGCCAGTGGCAACGCATGGCTCTTAGTAGCCATAATAGTTACTGGCTATAATAGCCTTTTGTCAGTCCAACAATGGAAGAAGGGCTCCCCAGGCCAGGCCTGTCATGGGAGTTGTTTGACCGTACTTCACCACGTCCACAACTAGTTTGTGTATCACTTGCCAGTGTGGTTTTTTTTCCCATGCCCAGGAATCAGGTTAACTCAGTGCTCAAGGGACTTGTCTTGGCATTCCAGCCCTGTCCGCTGTAAGGAATGGCGTCTGGTTTAGTTGTGTAGTTGGGGTTGCCTGGGGGAACCACCTCAATGACGTCTTTGTGGCTGATGATGATGAGGTGTCGAATTAAATACTTCCAAGACCAAAGGCATATTGTATTATTATTAGTTTATGCGGCACTGAAATAATGTTGAGATTCAGTTTTTGGTGTGTATCTTAGGCACATGTATTTTTTCGTACCCTGAGTATGCTTTGCAGCTTGAAAGTCGCGCTGCTATATTGTTTAGTTTTAAATCTATGCTTTGGACGTCTTCTTAGAACTGCCAAAACATTAAATAGCTTAACATATCTAATTATAAAAAGAAGTATTGATGTACATTTTCACGACTCGGTGTATGAGAATTGCTCCTAAGAGCTGCTCTTTCAGGATAGTGAAGGAGAGTGGAGAAACGCTAGACATGGCTATCCCAAAAGAGCAGCGCTTATGAGCAATTTTCAGAAAAATAAATATGAATTAAACAAATTCTACTCGTATTTCAAGGGATTCAACATGGACGGTACATCTGTTGTTTAAATAACTAAATAAATGATGTGCAAGCACGCCCTCATGAACAGTTAATGAACTTGGCGGCTGCCATTTCGCTCGTATGCGGCGCCAGGGGTGTCTCACATGGTGATGTCATGTGCGAGCCAGCTGGAGCAGAACAGCTCGACGCATTCGTCAATAACACTGTGGCTTTAAAAGAAGAAAACAATACATATGAAAGGCAACGCTTTTTGACCAGAGGCCCTTCTTTTAAAGCCGCAGGGCTATTGACGAATGTTTTAGACTTTTTGTTGTTAATTGTGCTCGTGCACCACTGCCAAGACAGCATCACCGAATAATCTGTAGCGGGCGACATACAATTTGAGCCAAATAGTATTCCGAAGGAATCTGCACAAAGTTGTGATTTTTTAATGAAATCGGACGTAATAGTTATTTTATTTACTTACATGGTGCCGTGTAGTTGCATGAAAATAGAAGATTATTATACGTAGGCTGTAATTAATGAGGTCTGTACTGCATTCTTCTTCTTTGCGATTCTTCGAAGCACGATGGTGAGTGGACATCGTTGTCTTTGTACTGCATTAAAAAGAGCCAAGCTAAAGCATTCATCGGCAGCACAATGAAGCGCTGCTGCCTCACAGCAAGAAGGTCACGGGTTCAATTCCCAGCTCAGATGCCTTTCTGTGTGAAGTTTGCATGTTCTCCACGTGTCTGTGTGGTTTTAGCTGGGTACTCTGGTTTCCTTCTATTGTCCAAAGACAACATGCTGCTGTCTAGGTTAATTGGCCTGTTGACTAAATTGCCCCCAGTGCCCTGCAATGGACTGGCATCTCATCCTGTGTATAACCCTGCCTTGCACCCTATGTCTGCGACTCTGTAGAGGATTAAGCGGGTATTGATAATGATAATGTTAAAACATTTATGGTTCTTAGGCTTCCCGGGAAATGCCTGAAAATTTAACAAGCCAAAATAAGGTTGCTCATTTAAAACTGCCAAATTAGTGGGTGAAATAATTCTCACTGGCCTACAGATTAATAACTGACATTACGTGTGCTTTCCGCTGCTTGATACACGAGCTTGTTGAGCTGAAGCAACCTCTTCAGATTTTATGCGACGTAACTTCTTGTAATTTTTGAAGCGCCACGTTCCAGCCCTTATTGAAACGGGGTCATTTGAATGATATCGCACCCTCGCGCTTCGCGAGCGGTTTCGCTCGCAGGCATGCACTCGCCGGCGCTCGCCAGCGCTGTAGCTCGAACGTCGGAAGAGTGCAGACGTCAGTCGCCGTCGACCAAGAGTTCAATTCTGACCTGTATTTGCTTTTATGGGGGAGGGGGAGGAAATTCAGGTGACAACAAAGCCACCTCCATTCAATAAAGAGAGTAATTTCCAAAAACTCTTGCTTTTGCATTCCAAGCCTACCCCCGCGCCTAACACGGTTTAATGTAATGGTTTAATCAATATGTTATTTTCGCCGTGTTTATAGGCTCCTCTGCGGGCTCTAATTGCATCTTTGCATGCGCATCGAAGTGTTTAATTAGGTCTTTAAAAAAAAGCCCTTCTATGCTGCATCTGCAAGATAAATACCCGTATCTTGCACATCTAAATGCAAGAATCGTAATCCAAGGTGTCACGAATTTTTAAGTGACCCGTTGGCAGTGATGTATTTTTTTCTGTTTGCCAATAAAACCTTGCCATGTTAACCGTCGCGTACAGTAGACGAACGGTAAGGTAATTAAAGGTAGCTGATTAGCATTTGAAACGATGCTGATTAAGGGGAAAATAATAATACACGCACAATACAGTATTACATTAATTGGTCATGTCAGGAATGTTTGTTGTCATTTTCACGTGCCATCAGCATGCAACGTTAAAACGTTGCCATGGCTGAGTGCGGAAATGTAAAATTATTATCATTATAAAGTAT
>JAZEWU010000035.1:5684593-5699800 GCA_036362915.1 Geotria australis
TAAAATAAGTTAAGGCTGGGCAGTTGAAAATGTAGCCACTTAGACTTGGTGTTTACTTTCAACCCCACCTGTCGTGCTATTGCCGTGCGTGCCGTTTGTCTCTGCGGGCATGTCTTTGCATGTCTACTTGGCGGTGCTTCCTATCCCTGCCCGTGGTGCGGTGAGGGTGCGCTTGACTGGGAGTAGGCGGAAGAGGCATCCCACGGAAAAGAGTAGGATAGCCTGGAGGACGTTGACTTTGTGAGTCATTTAAAAACAAACAAATATCGGTTTAAAATTCTCAACACAAAACAAGCTGTTGAGAAAGCGTCATAATTTGTTGCATTCATAATCACGCTGCCGGCAGAGTTGCTTTAAACATACAGAGGAGAACTGTTGTGTGTGAGATAGAACAGATGTAGGCTTTCACGGCTCGATGTATGAGAATTGCTCTCCACAGCTGTTCTTTCGTGATAGCCGTTTGTGAAACGCCCAATGATGCCCCGAACGTGGGAGGCGAAACGTCGCGAAGGAGAGAGCCAGAACACTCGACACGCTTATCCCGACAGAGCGGCGATGGAGAGCAGCTCTCAAACTCAGAACCGTCAAACTATGACAATCCACGGATAATTCTAGCACACTACGCTCCACTTCTCAAGTGACTCTGTAAGGATGCATTTATATTTTAAAATGTATTAGTTTTTTTCCTGTCAATTATTTCGAGTTGGGCGTTTGGCCTCGTCGTGCCGCGAGACGTGGACATTTCCATTCGGAACCCGTTCCGCCTGCCGTGCCACCCGCCGCCCGGTGTCAGAGAACAGCCTCAGAAGATGACACTGGTGACCGGGCTGAGACCATGAACTCATTACACGTGGGAACGCGGTTCATCCGCAGGGGGCTGTCCAGATTTGAAGCCAGAATCTCAGCACCGCCGGCCTCGGTGAACCGACGCAGCGTGAGGCCTCCTCCTGAGCCACGCAGCCATCTCAACTTTCAACGATGTCTTAAGTTTTCTTTTGATCATTCTAATGGCGCCCGGTCGTATTTTGAACGCTACACACAAAGCTGCTCTCTACAAACAAGCTGTTCTTGTCAGCCACCAAATGGTGAAGTTAAACAAACTCCGGCCCTCCCCCCCCGCTGCCTCTCATCTCTTGCTTCGTCTGTTTTTTGCATTGACTTTTCAATTCCTTAGAAAAGCGGACGCTCCAATCAATCCATCTCCGGGCCGTAAGGGAGCTCAGGCAAGGTGTGCGTCGCAGGACACCATTGATCAGGGCAGGAGCGCGCTTTTGTTTTCAAAGCGAAGTCAATTTGGAAACAAAAGAAGGACGGCAATGGGAGGAAGAGACAGGGATCATTCCGAGAGCCCCGTTGCGCTGCTGAAGGCCACGGGAGCAATCTTTCTCCCGTGTGATGCATTAAATGTTTATAGTGTAAATTTATCATCTCTTAGGATCCGCTTTGATGCCCTTGTTAGAGAGAAGGGTCTAAAAAAGTGATGTGAATTGCTGTCTCTGAGGCCTAATGTCCGATGTGCCAACACCACAGGGGTCCCTGATTTAGACCTGAGAGGATGTTTGTTGTTTAACCAGATTCTCAAACGTGAAAACTTACTATGGGTATTTAATAAGAAATTCGCTCCGTGAGTTTGGTCTGTGGAAAAAAAAATAACTTTGCCGCACAATTTCACCGTCCATTCAGAATAAACAGATGCATTAACTGCCAGGGGAACATGTTTGAAAAAGATTGTTCAACGTCACAGATGTTTTGTTATCCGTCATTCTTAGGGGATATGCGGATAACGGGAAAATTGTGTGGCTCCACTGCTTATTGAGAATAATAGGTCCTGCGCAAAGCAAGATGATGGATAAAAGTTTCACCGTGCCAAATCATTTAAATAAAAAAATACCTTTAATAGGAATAATACTTCAAATTTATTTTGCACATTTTACTCGGAGGTCATAAGGTTTATATATTTTTTGTCAATTAGAGTCGCCTAGTAAAAATAGTTTCTACCACTCATGTCTTGAAGCTGTTACATTTGTAGATGAAATAATGTTTTTTTACGTCCGTTAATATTTGTAATATGAAATGTAAGATTTAATCAACCAAGAGGTAAAATCTTGAATTAAAATAATACCACATGTTTTATATTACTTTGGACACATTTGTTGTGTTAATAATATTGCCCTTCTTCTTCTTTGCGATGCTTCGAAGCGCGATGGTTAAATTACAGTTTCCCATTTCATTGAGCATTATTGTCGTATTTTTGTAATACATTTAGTACTTCTGTGTGCTGACAAGCACATGCTTGCGATGCAGTTACTGAGAGATGAGGCTAGTTAATCAAGTATGTGTCACTGTTCAAATTCGTCAAATCTGAAAAATTACCTGCAAGTTACACAAGTGCGATTGTGCTTAGCAATCGTCGTTCTCCACTGCAAAAACCTGGCAGGTTCTTTCCTGGGTAAACAAGCTAAAGAATAACAAATATAAACAGAGAGAGGGGGAGCGATCGACGCGGCTATCCTGAAAAAACTGTTTTGAAAAGCCAGTGTCATGCATTGAGCCCTGAAAACCTACATCGGTACAAACATCAACACCTGAAGTGCAACGAAGTGTCTGTATGAGGCAGTAGAGAAAGTATGTTGGTTTCCAAGCAGTCTGTGGTGCTCCAATATGTTCCTCTTGCATCCGTGGGTCTTTAGAGCTTTGCCATGAGGGCGCGTTTGAGAAAATGTCAGCGCCCAGAGAAAACGCACAATTACGACGGGGAGACTGCCGCCCACAGGCACCAACTCCGTGGATTTTGGCCAAATGGCAATATCGTAGTCATCACACTGCTATTGATTTGTTGGAAGAAATTTGTCCATCATCATCATCATCATCGCATTACTATTGATTCGTTGGAAGATGTTTGTCCGTCATCATCGTTATCATCATATTACTATCGATTCGTTGAAAGACGTCCGGCTGTAATATCTCCTTTACAAAGAGCTGGAGAGCAAAAAGTACCAAACTTCGTCACCAAAAAATAAATAAATCCCATTTCCGAAAAGGCAAGTTATGTTTGTTTGCGAGGGCATCGCCTGAGTGGGCGCGGAAGTTTAATGGAGAGAGCTTACAGCTCGGTGACCAGCACCTCACTACCATGGCAATTCGAAAACACAACAGACTGTGAGCGAATACCAAGAGGTGTGTGTGTTTGGGCAAGGCAAAGAGAAGTAGTGGAGCTCGCTGCCATTCATCATCCGTCCACTGTGGTGAACGGGTGACAGCTGCGGACACAGTTGCGGTAGTGAGACAGTGCCTGTATTTAATTGAAGCTGTGTTGTGTTGTTGTTGCCGGTTTAGACGGCCACTATCCAGGTTGACCCAGGTTAGCGGGTTGCTCCCCTCACAGCGGCGGTATTGGAGCACAATTGTTCGGCCGGATGCCCTTCCTAGCGCCAACCTCCTTTAGTCGGAGCGTCTTTGTGGATCGTTATTTGTCTGGAAAAATCCCCCCCACACACACCTGTTTACCAAGGGAGACCCGAGCAAAAGAGTGCTGGACTACAGGTGACATAACTTTGAAAATAGTGGAAACATACAAGATCTTATAGTTGTTAATGGAAACCACTTGGACGGTGGATCGGCGCCACAGTGGTTGGCGCACTGCACTATGAACCTGTGCGTTTGAGTTCGATTCCCAGCCACGGCTAACATCAGCGATGGGTGATACCGAAACCAATCCTGGGCCACTTCCCTATTTTCCAACCCGCACTGAACAGCCCCGCAATGTTAACCTACACAACCCCCAACGCTGTCGTCCAACAGTGGATTGAGAAAGCGCCGTATACATTACATTGAAAACAAAACGAAATGGTGGTAGGGAATGGCAGAGCGTGTCTGGGTGACCACCCTATGATAACCAGATTCAAGCTTAATACCAAACTCTAATGTGTCTCTATATACTTACTGTCTGTGGTTCCACATATCCATTTACGTGTATATTGTGGGGGACTTGGCTGGCGTTGGGGGCTAATCCTCCGTATCAGAATGCCGAGCGAGCACCTCTCCTACAAGTGGTTTGGAGCCCCCAGGCTAAACAGGCGTAAAATGATGACGTCCGGCCACTTCTCACGAGCAGAAGGTTCGTCGGTCTCAGCCCGTTCGCCAATAAGCGTTGACGGCTCCTATCTCCTATTGCAGCAAGCCACAAAGTCCGGCGTGCAATTGCCCGTGGTTAGGTGTTATAAGCAGGTCTCCAGTTGAAAAACGGCAATGCATAAATAATGTACAACGATACACGGAGTGCGAGGCTATCTCCATAACAGTTCTCTCCTGGGAAGCTGTGGGGGATTTCATATTACCATGATGGCATACGGTGGAGGAAGAGCAGACGAAACCACCGCTGTCACATTAAAATTATTGAATCAAACCACCTACATGCAGGAATTGATAATGGCAATCCCAGGGTGGAGTTTGTTTGCTCCGTAAAGTAGGGCCGGCAGCCACCGCTGTAGTAGACTGCACCAAAAACATATTGGCGACACTCGGGCGGCTTGTACTGCAGGGCAGAAATGCTTGGGGGGTGACGGTCGTGAGCCCGGAAATTAATTTTCAGTTGAATGGACGGCGCTGCGATCGAGAGAGTCGTTGCACTTCATTGAAGTGCCCGTGTTGTCATGAGCAGAGGCAACTGTGCTTGCTGTGGGCAGAGGTCCTCACAACCGAGTTAAACACTGAAAATTGCTACATTTAACACAAAGGCTCTTAAGAGCTGCTCTTTCGGGATAGCCGCGTCGAGCGTTTCTCCCGATTCCTTCGCGATATTTCGACGACCTCCACGTTGGAGGCATCATCAGGCTTCTGAAGCCTGGTGGTGTCGCCTCCAGAGAACAGCTCTTAAGAGCCTCGAGTCAAAAACTTCCTACGGGACTCCACAGCACCTTCTAAAGTACAAGTTGTGTACGTGTGCATGCATTTGTCTATTTATACACATACACCTTGCGCACGGTGGTCACCCATCCGAGGACTAACCAGACTTAACGCTGATTAGCTTCCCTATATATATGCAGTACTTAAAACTATCACTCGTCTTTTCCATTCGATCTGCTACGGAGTGCGATTGCTTTTAGTGAGGTCATGCGAGCGGAGAGGGTAAAGGAGGCAGTGCGGATAATAATTTTAGGAACGGTTGGGGACTTTCGGCGGCCAACGTGGGTGGACAGCGAAGCGCTACGGTTTTCGGCAATGGGTGACCGACTGACAACAGCCGCCACTATATCTCTGTCCACAATAATGGTTAGGAAAACCATTAGTACGGGCGCTCTTTCTGGCATGAAAATTGTGTTTACGTTTCAAACCTTTCCCTACTCCCCTCCTCCTGGCCGCCCACGCCCTCCTCCATCGTAACGAGCATCGGATGCCCCGGCTCATCAATGCAAGGTCTCGTCTTTGCGCAGCAAAGGACAAAGATTCCGCAATTAACATTTGTCTTGTAGTGTGCGCGCGCGGCATGGATGCTGGTCCAAGGTCGCGGCCAGCAATTGTATTTAGATTTAGAACCCTTAAAACCCCTCGAGTATGGATGACTTCTCCGGCAGAGCCTTGACAGCGGGAGAGACACCTTACCTCCGCTTAACAATGCGATCGTACGTCTTGCGTGGGATGCCTCTCATATCGGCTCTAACAGGCGAAACGACCTCTGTGTTAAGATGGGGAACCCACCGTGCTGCGGTGTGCGCCGCCGTTTAAACGGGGGGCTCGCCGTTGTTGTGCTGCGCGGGCAGGCTGGCCTGACTTTGGAGTTAATTTAACGGGATAATTGCCCTCCAGCCCGGAGCCCTGAACCTTACTTGCCACGGTGGGTGTTACACAGCGCTGTTGCCTTGCTTGGAAAAATCAGTTTAACCCTTTTACGTAGTGAGAAAAAAACAAACCTGCTGCCCGATTCCACGCTAGCAACCGGTGTATGCAACGTGTCATCGGCAGCCGTGATTTAACAACTGCTGGATGGAGGCCTTTCTGTAAACCGTCGCCATCCCCCACGGTCCAGGGATGTATGCATCCATCCTGCACGTGCTCACCAGTTGATTTAACCCATCCATCTCTGCGGCGGAAGTCCGCCCTGGCGTGTTTTCCTCCTTTGGCTCCCGCCCTCATCGTTAGCCGCGATGCGATGCCGATTATGTAATTAGTGATTCATCCATCCATCCATTTTCTAAACCGCTTGTCCTGGTGAGGGTTGCGGTGGCAGCAGTCCAAGGAGAGTAGACCAGACATCCCTTTCCTCGGCAACAGATTCCAGTTCTCCCTGGGGGGGATTAAAACGAAATCGATTCCAAGATTATACAGTCATCTTTTCCGAGCGCATCCTTTATCACTGTTGTTCGAAAGCCGTTGCATTACGAAACGCCGTGCGCCCTTGTGGCTTGTTTGCAGGTGCCCTCCCGCCTTCTCCGTCCGTCCCTACCGCTCCGTTTTGTGTTCCGTGAAATATATTGGCGCTTGCTAATTCGGCCATGACACGCGGCTGTCGGGGGTGTCAAATTAAAGGCCGTGACGACGACACGTGGAATATCAGTAGGCGGAGGTGACATTTCACCGAGATAAACCGCGTGTGGCCGGCGCGCCCAGGGGAGCGACAGACACCGAGCACCGTGACCCTGCTGGACCTCCTCCTGTCGTGTTCATCGTGTAAGATTTAATAAGCAAATTGGCGAAATTGCGCGCAATTCCGCACGCGGTTCGGATTTACGTGACGTCTGAAATGCTAACAAATTTTCCGAGACGACGCACGGAAAGCACAGAAGGACGTAAACTGTAATGGTGATACAATTTATAACGCGCCGCGCAAATTCCACGCAAATTGCACGCCTGGTCGTGGACGAAACACGGATACGGAGGCGCGAGGAAACCGAAGAAAGGGCGGAGTCAGCCAGGCGGTCAGCTGGTGCCAACCTGCCAGACACTGCTTCCTATATATTATGATGTTATTGGCCATTGTTGGAGGAAACCAGAGAACCCGGAGGAAACCCATGGCGAATACGGGGATAGCACACAAACGCAACACAGAGAGGCACGTGAGGCAGAAATTGAGCTGCCTCGGGGCAAGACCATTCTTTCTGTGATGCTCATATGTTACCACTGCATAGACACCCTGCATAGACACCCTGCCACCCTGTGATCATAACGGAACAAGAAAGGAAAACCATGCACGTGCATGGATTCGATAATGCAAGCGCTTGTCATCAGAGGTATTTAATTAATAATTAGTGTAGCTTCTGAGCTGGCGCAACAAGATTTCACTCGTAATTATGTCATTGGTAGCTGAGTGGCGATTATTGTTCATCTGTTTTTCGAATGGTACAATTTTAATAAACTGGAAGGGGAAATAACCCCACAAAAACAACAACGGAAATAAAGTAACTCGTTTTTGTTACCTTTATTTGCATGTGAATGCCACAAAATATATAAAATAACACGCATTTGAATATCCACCAGATAGGAATTGACAGCCCTACATTTTCATCTTGAACTTGAAAGCCGTTTTCAATGATTGCTAGAAAGACGATTAAATCACAGCCGTCTGTTTCTACGACGTTTATCATAGTCAACAAGATACGTACTGTAGCCTCATACATTTTGTTCAAAATTATAGAAGTGATTAGCTGAAAATAGTTATCTTCCGCTGCGGCCTCCTTATGCGTGTGCTTTGAAGAAGCGCCGTCACCTGAAACCATCACCGATCATTCACTTGTCCTTATTTTATGGCAACGTAATTGACGGATGTGTCTGATTTGTGCTTGTGCACCGCTTCCCAAGGTGGCATCACCGAAATAATTGGGTTATAATCAGTATCCGCTGACTCCTTATTAATCGCGATACGGGCTGGAACGGTTCCTCCCCCTCGTTGCTGCCGGGCCGTGTCGATTGGAAAACGTGTTCGTGTATTCCCGCGGGATTCCTTCGTTTGCATCGCGAGCGCCGTTAATGAGCAGTCGTACGCGGAAAGGTTGGTGCTTGCGCAGAACATTAAACATCGAGTGGTTGGCGGCTTGGGAGATGCTCATTGATTCTTCTCACGTGACCTACGTTCGAACAATTTGTACCCAAAGGTGCCATCTTACGTAACCCATTTGTAGAATTTTTTTGGCGCTAGTGGTTCCGTCCATGGCAATGTGTACCGTGCCCTGCGCTTGGCAGAGAGTCGCCTGATTCTAACGGTGATTCAGGAAGAAGACAACTGCAGATTCATTTTTATGATGGCAGCACGTATTGACACAGTATGATTAACACACTTACAAGATATTTGAGTTCACACCAGCTGGCAGTTTTCATGCATGTTTGATCATTTGATGAGCTGCCTCTATGGCCCTGGAGGTTCTTAATGCCTGATTATTCAACCGATCATCACTGACACACTCCGATTGAATACAATTGAACTCCATCAACATCCGGGACTGGAAAAACTCTTGAGTGTATTATTTAAATTTTAGTGCTGGGCAGGGACGCCAGGTGAACGGGGGGGGGGAGCCGTGTAATTTTATTTTTTTAAACTTCATTTTCACGTCGCCCATTTTGAGAGCGATCATTCGTGGCAAACCGCTCGCTGCGGAGCGCCACGTCGTTCCATCTCGCGTTCGGGACGCCACGCGTGATAGCGCAACTCCACAAGTTGTCGTGTGGACTCATCGTGTGGCTGAGTCTCGGCTGCGATTCTACGCGAGGTCTCGTGCGCATCGAGAATTCCAGGAGGGACGCTCGGTTCACCTTGTGCCGTGAATCCGATCGCGAAACTAATTCACGCAATCCCATCCCTTGCGGTAGTTGTTTGCCGGCGGGCGTCACCAGGCAGTGGCTGGGATTTGACCTGAAACGTCATCTTGCCGCCCTTCGCTTGTTCGTAGCCAACAAGCTGGTGCTGCCCATCGCCGGAGCCCACTTGGTCTACACGCTGCAGCCGCACGAGCCGCTCGCGAAGGCGCTGCATCTGCTGCCGGAGAACTGCCCCCTGTCCAGCTCCGCCGTCGTCCCCGGACTGGCACCGGCTCCGGCTAACTCCGGTAAGCTCGTGTGTGTGTGCGAGAGCGAGCGAACGCGACGGCGCGCCGACTGCAGGGCGCGGTACGCACCGACGCGCGCGCGCGGCTTAGTTAGGCGCTCGCCGTTTTGCCGTGGCGACGATCCGACGTGGCCCCTAACGAGCTCGCTTCGTCGCTCGTCCCTTGGATGTTTGTCTCTCGCTACGGCTGTGGCGGCTGCCACCGCCGTGGTTGAATATTTGTCCTCGCTGACCCGAAGGGAAAAAAAAAATTAAGAAAAAATTTGTTTGATTCTTCTACAGGTCATTTTTTAATATGTAAAATGAAATTGAATGCCTAAGTGCTCGCTTGGCACGTGAAAACGGAATTCAAAAACTGAAAGTGAACGGACCAAGCGAGCGCTTGACAGCAAGCAAATTGCAAAACTTGGTGTGGTATGAAACACTAATCAGAGTAAGCAGTGTGAAACAAGGTAAGCTTCCAATTTTGTTTTAAATGACGGCGCTCGCAGATATGCTTAAATAACCGCAGCAGGATATTCCGGAACTTAGGAGCTGCTGCCTCGGAATTAACATCCTCCCCCCTTCATCGCAGCACAAAAATACATCCCGTGGTTTTGTTATGAAGTAAAATAAAAGCAAAGCAAAGCACGCAAAACTACACCCAATTACTCAGGGTGGAACACGGCGGATAGAATAAACATTTTTTTCGTTGAAAGTACTCCGCGTTAAAATGATCCATCGTGGTAAATAACGTTCGCGGACGGATAAATCAGACGGCTTATTGCACACGCATGGACAGTCCACGTTTTTGCGATGGGATTATTATAGTCGATAAAATGGATGTGTCTGAATGCTGCAAAGTGCGGCGTAAATTTAGCGTTACGGCCCATTATCGCGGAGCACGTGACCCCAATGTGTTCGTGTTAATCTTTATAGCGACGCACCGCCGTTGGCAAGGCCACGTGTGTTGTCGTTATCTGTTTTCCAGCCATGCGGTTGTTTTCCTAGGCATTTAACAAAAAAAAAACACACAAGTTTAATAAGATTTAAAACTTGCACGATTCTTACATTTGGGTTCGTCGTGGTTACGAGCTGAGACGGTGCGACATGTGAATTCTCTGCTCGCAGACGTTACCGCTGTTGAATGCGATTAGATGACTCGTTTGAGAAGTGCAGCCAATTTTGTCTCCGATTGGCAGTCTGCGGTGGTCTTTAGGCACAGTGTACCAGTGTGGCGAAGTTAAACAGTCAGTCAGTTTATATTTAAGCTGGACGGAACAGTTGAGATATGTAGCTCGTGTTGTGTCTAGAAACAAAAATACCTTGGCCTTTTTAATCAACGTGTTTTATAATAGGACGGCACGGTGGCACAGTGAGTCATGCTGCCGCCTCACATTAAGACGATGCTGGGTTAAATTCCTGGCTCGGGTGCCAAACGAGAGAGGGGGATTGCTCGACACGGCCATCCTGAAAGAACAGCTTTGGAAAGCCATTCTCATCACACATCGAGAAGTGAAAAACTACATCAGGACATGTGCATCTTTATGATTTTCTTCACCCGATTGTTTGGCAAGGAAATGGTTAGGCCGCTCACCTGAATGCCATAAATTGTGCTGAAACGAGCAGAGGCTTTGCCTGGTGTCACGCTCTCCAGATCAGACCCTCTTTGCAATTTATCCTGATGACATTGCGCTTCTTAATAGTAATAATTTAATAAGGGTTTAAGGGCTGCGGTGGGCGGTTTGGAGGGGTGGGGGGCGTGGGTGCTTGTACTGCCTCTCACCCATTGATGCTGAATAATTGGCCCTGTGGTTTTGTTGGTGTCAATGTCACTGGAGACACTGCTCCACGCGAGCTTAACCTCATCACTTTGCGCCGTTGTTTAAAGCGTCCTTAACGCCGCCTGTTATATGAATGGATGACTCAAGCACACGCAATACGATTGTCAGCTATTGGCGTCCGAAGTACACACTGTCACACAGTGTGCTTATTAGATTAAAGTAGTTTCGTGATGCCAATCGCGCTAATTGTGTCCTTTGGAGCAACGAACTGAATGAAGGTTAGCAAAGGCGCATAGAGAGGTGCATTCTGATAGATCGAGAGAACGGAACTATCTTGATGATGCCTTCAACGTGGGAGGCATCATCAGGAGGAACGCCCAACACGGCTATCCCGAAGCAACCGCTCTTGAGGGCAATTCTTAGAGTGGAACACGTCGACTAGAGAACGTACACAGGCCAAAGCTGTGACAATCGCTGTTGCGAAAAGTAAGGGAGTCCTGGCAGAACATATCGCTAAAGGTGATCATGCCCAGTGATGGAGACTAGCGACAAGGTTGGCGTCCAAAGAAGAGAAGACGGGCAGAGACAAACAGCATGTAGCTGCTATTACTGCAGTCCCTGGCAGTCTTAAGCAGAGGCTGGCAGACCCCGGGCAAATGCTTTCTACACCTGTGGATATCCCATCAGATAAACAGCAGCCAGCCGCGTGGCAATCCTGTTTCCTTCGGCACGCAACGCTAACCGCGTACCCTCCTAGGTTTCACGACTTGCAACCCTATTACGCCTCCACACTATTCTACATAATCCCCCAGAGCGTACCGGGAGCCTGCGAGGTGAGCCGAGCCAAGGCTGAGGTGTTGCCGGAGGTAACGTAGCTGACTTCCCCCGGGTGACCGCGGTCCTTGGATCGCGTACGATTGCGCTCGGCCCGGATCGCGGCGACTACACCTTTTGCAGGGACAGCCTTACTTACCCAGCGGACCACCCGGCAGCAGTTGTCATCTGACAGCTTGCTAATTAAAAGGGATGCAATTTACCCGACTCGGATTTTTCGCGCGCTCAAAATCCCGAGAAACGTGGTATTACGTTCGACAAAAGAGTTAACCGTTTGAACGTACAAAGCACGCTGGAAAGTGTTTCCGTTGTAGTGCGTTAAGCGAGAGGCACTACACACCAACCCCCCCCCCCCCGAACATCTTGTGGAATGCCAGTTCGATGTTATGCAATGCCTAGAGAAGGAGTTTGCTGGGAAATTGTGAAATCCATTCGAGTGTGGATCACTGCGCTATCATACCAAGGGGCAGGCCATGAAATCGTCTCTAGATTACCAAGGGTTGTCTTTATAGCGTTCAGCTTCTGAAATGCCAGTAGCATCATGGGACTTGGATATAGTCCTAGAAAGGGCCAGCGCATTATGTGGAAAAGGATTACATCGTACTTTAGTGGGATTTCGTTTTTACAATGGGCACTGGGACTCAACTTTGCGCCCATCCATCCTACCCTCAATGGACACTCAAATCGTCATATGTGGATACGCTTGGATGAGAAACAATATCTTAGTGTGACTAAGTGTTCCTAAACACTGTCAGATGAATAAGACTGAGCGTAAGAGATCATTCCACGTGCTCGCGGGTGTTTAAAGCGTGTGTTATTGCACGTCAGCAATGTAGGCAGCAGATGCCGCGCGGTGAATTTATCCTTCGAATGTCTGCTCACTCCTGATTACTGATGACGTTTTCACCTTTAACGTCCAATGTTCTCTCTCAGCGTTCTGTGCTGGTAAGCGTTTTGTTGTGTTTGTTGTCACTTCCTTTGTTTTGCTGTTATATCACATCAGGGGGTTGGGGGGGGGTCGTTGCAGGGTGGGGGTGTGTGTACCCCAAATCAAGTTCAGACATCACACCTATTTCGGACGTGATGGTATTTTCGCGCAATCGCCTCTGATTGCACAAACACGTATTTCGAACCTGCGTTCGCCACCCTACTCCTGAGCGTGTTGTTTCAAAAGTCACACGTTCCTCTGTGACAGAGAACTATCCACCCACCCGGGGAAAGAGGCCAGCGAGCCGTACTGTCTGAAAGCTTGCTTTGAGCAGGTCCGTGTTTTATTCGTTTATTCGTAACCTGTCTCGCCTGTTATGACGTTAACTTGCTTTTAAACTAATCATAAATCAGTCGGACTGCTGTGTGAGAGCTTGCCCAAGTCTCTGCCGTCCATCACGATGCCTCTGATGTAAGGACAACCACCGTTTGCCACCTAGTAGCAGTGATGTCACCATGGCGCTTGTGCCAAACCAACTGTACCTTGAGGCCAGGTGAAGTGTCGAAGGCTCGCTGACAGGTCACGGGCCAGACTCAGATTCCATGGGCTGAATCACTAAGATGACTGGCATTTAACGACCCATCAAACGCCATCTCAACAACACCTGATGTAACGATGCACCGCACACCATCTCACGAGCTCAACTCATTGTTCCGTCTTATAGGTGGACATCTTTTCTGGCGCTTTCCATTCCCTGGCTGCCGTTCTCTTCGCGGCCCTTGTGCAGCGCTTTGTGACCCTCGGGTGAAAGGCGCTATATAAAACGCTATTATTATTATTACTCTCGACCATGGGTCATCGTCCCTTTTACCGATGTGTCTGCCCTGCCTGAGCCTCACTTAAATCCACGTAATATCAGAATGTAAAGTGGCTCTTCACCCTGCCGTGCGAAAGAGGAATTGATGGTAATGACGTTCGTGGAGACCAGGGTGGTATTATGGAATTTGTGGCCGGTAATTTTCTGTGACACGGCATTCGCCGCGAACAACTTGGGAAAATTGTAGGGCAGGGTCATAGAGTTGAACATTGTGTTTGAATGAACAATGATTGGTCTGCAGAGCACACAGCCTCAGCTATTCATGTGACCTCTGTTTACGGTCCTATTTGAAGTTGTCATCCCAGTTTCCCACCGGAGGAAGGGGCGATCGCATTTTCCAAGATTTGGGCAGCTACAAGTTGTTTACTGTAGAAAACGTTGCGGCAACTGCCGGCGGCGATGATTGCCGGCAGTAATAGCCTTAATATTCGCGCAGTATCTCATGGCCTTGAGAAGCTGTAAGAATTGTTCCGCTGCATTTCTTCAGGTGACGCCCTGTTGAAGCCAAAGGTTTTGAAGTCCAGCCCCTGCTACCTCGACCACATCACGGTGACTCTGCCTCCGTCGCTGGAGCGATTTGAAGAAACCTTGCTGAGCCTTCTCAACGAAGACCGACTCAACGCGGTAAGAATGGCCAAGGGCCAACATCATCGTGCTTTATTACCAGTTACATCCATCATTTGCACCGTCTGTGCTGTCATGAGCTGGATAGGTGTACTTTCGTAACATTAATTGATTTACAGCATTGTTACATTAGAGAACAGCCCTGCAAGATGACGTCAGAGAGCTCCTCCGCCAGTAATAATAATAATAGCATTTATATAGCGCCTTTCACCCGAGGGTCACAAAGCGCTGCACAAAGCTGCAGAGAGAACGACATGTAAACTCAGTAGGCCGTTCCACAGATGAATAACGTGTAACCCTAATCGACCAAATCACCAACAAGTTGCCCGACCTCGTCAGATTTCAGAAACTAAGCAGGTTTGAGCCTGGACAGTGCATGGATGGGCGACCTCCATGCGCATACAGTGCTGTATAGGTGGTAGCCTGGCGCTACCTGGTGAGCGGCAGAGAACAGCGCAGCAATGTCAATTGCACCCTACATCAATGTGCCTGCATCTATGTTCACCACCTTCACTAATCCACACTGACCAGGGTGGTGAAGTATGGTCAAACACCAACCTGTCGAGAAACCCTCATCCAGCAGTGAATCGACAAAACGGCTATGGACGTACATGTGCAACTGTGATAGGCCTCTCTTGCCCAACGTGCTTTTAGCCACGTTCTTTAAAAAAACTGGCTTCTGCTCGCCAATCACATACATCGCTCTTGCATATGAGCCTTCAAAGCTGGGCCAGGTATTATATTGCTGAAAACGAAATGTATTACCTTACCGTCTACCCCAGGGGTGGGCAAAATATGACCCGTAGGCCAGATTCGCCCTGTTAATGACTTCTGTCGGGCCCGCCAAGACTACCGGACCAGACTATATCCTTCCGACCTTATAACAAGAAGCAAATTGTCGCGTAACACAAAACATATACGCGGCCCTCGACAACATACCGACATCTTTATGTGGCTCGCCCACGAAAGTTATTGTCCAGCCCTGATCTACCCCGTAGTGAATCTCAAACCGAGCCTTTTATGAATAAAATGTATGTGTATACTTGGTCCATCCTTCGTACAGTCACAAAATATTATTTCACACAGTATTCGTCAACAACGTCAACAAACAACAAAACCCCGCTTTTGAAAAATGAAAACGCGCAGC
>JAZEWU010000035.1:5701740-5714346 GCA_036362915.1 Geotria australis
GCCGCTCATTCATCAATTGACAGCGGAGATGAGCACTGCCTGTCCTACTTGTTTCAGTGAGACACACTCTCATATTGAGAATTAGTACCGGGGGAAATTTAGACCGCAGGCCAATTAACCTATGCAGCAGCATGTCTTTGGACTGTGGTAGGAAACCGGAGTGCCCGGTAAAAAGCCAATGCATAGATTATCACAGCATTTTGTTTGAATGTTTTTGCCACAAGCATGTGTGGCTTCTTGAAAACTGGACCCTTTGCAAAAAAAAATGTCAATTTGGTGTTTTTAAGATCTTAACACTCGTCTCGTAGCCAGAAAAGGTAAAACCTTGTATATTTTTTTACATGACCCCCCCCCCAAACAACCACGATTACCGTGGCAGGACGACCTCATGCCGGACGGACACACGGTCACCGTGCAGGAGCGCAGGCTGCACGTCGGGGTCCACAACGGCTGGACCTTCGTGACGGAGCCACAGGTGGCCGTGCTGGTGCCCGAGTGGTACGCGGACAAGGGTGGCTCGGGCGGCGCGGGCGGCGCCCACAAGCGCTCGGCGTCGATGACGCGCACGGGGTACGTACGGCGCTCTCGGGAGACGGACTGCGACCGGGCGCGGTCGTTAAACCAAACCGTCATGGTGGCGTACGATGTATTAACGTTCCCCTCCCTCCCATGGACCGTTACCTTATTAAATGTCACCATGACCATCCCGAAAGAGCAGCTCTTGAGAGCAATTCTGATGTGTCGTACGAGTCGTATGCTTTCTTTGTAAAGCGCTGCAGCGCCTAAAGTACGGGCGTTTGACTTGGAAACGGAATGTTTGCTCAAATTTCTTGGCTTTAATTTTGGGTCAGATCACGTCGTATAACGTCAATGAGGGCTACGCACCCTGCACCACACGACGTAGCCAAACAAATCTCGTTGTCACGGGGGCGATTGTGCCGATTGATTTTGTATTTCAGGAAACCGCTTACGTTGAAAAGTGGGCGAAAAGTGGGGGGAATGTTTGCAATTTTGCACGACATTTCGCCGGACATTAAATCCTGTAACATCATCACGTCTTGACTGATTGGCTCATTTGCCCAAGCGGCAACTAGATTTGTTTTCATAGTGAGGTTCTGTTTATGAGTTTAGGTCATGTGAAAAGGTGTGTAAGTCGAGTGCACCCGTCGATATGCCGGAGCAAACGAGTGGGCACATGCATCACTTGCCTCAAAAGATGGCACCGACGTTTCGCTGGCATTACAGCAAGCATCATCAGGGTTTCAGAGGTAACTGATGCATGTGCCCACTCGTTTGCTCCGGCATATCGACGGGTGCACTCCACTTACACATCTTTTCACATGACCTAAACTCATAAACAGAACCTCACTATGAATAACATTGGTAATGAAAGCCTTCGAGTTAATTTTAGATTTGTTTTCATTGTCGGTTGGTGGTGAAGCGGTACAGCTGTGATTGACATTAAGCCTACACTATCCGACCCAAAAATAAACCGATTGTGAATCATACCAGTCGTGAAAGCCTATATTTCACATAATCCTGTCGGCCCTTTGGAGGTGCGAAATCAAGTACCAGTTTGTGAGGAGATGATTGCTGGGTCCTCCTTTGGAGAGACCCCTCTAATGGGGAATGTGGAATGTCCACCTCTGGCTCAGGGTCACTGTCAGTGATGAGCTCTCCTCCGTTGCTCATTTGATCATGCACATACCTTAGATTTGACTCTCTGGATAATTGTGGTCCTGTCCTCGGAGCAAGCGTTTAATGGTCCATTATTATAATGAAGAATACAATTTATAACGCGCACCATCATTCAATTTTGAAGGCTATTCATTTGGAGAGGCTAGAGGGAACCGCGGGGGGGGCGGCGGGTGGAGTCGAGCCATGCGGTTAGCCGGCGCCAACCTACCGGACACTGCGTGCTATATATTATGATGTTATTGGCCAATTAATTCATGAGTGTTGTTTAATTGTGGAACGAAACTGGAGAACATGGAGGAAACCCACGCTGAACAGGGGGAGAGAACACACAGACACCGCCTCACGGAACGGTGCTTGAGACGGGAATCGAACTACCTCGGGCAGGACTTTCTTTCTGTGAGGCGTAGATGTTACCGCTGCGGAATCCACCTTTGAAGGTCAGACTTTGAAATATATATCTAAAACAGCTGAGCTGCTTATCAACACCCACGCTGGAGCAGGGAGGCACTGACATTTGATTACACTCCGTGTCTTTGCGTGTGAGTGAAAACTTAAGTAAACTAAATATTGACAATCGTGGGTTCATTGGAACCATGATGAATGTTAGATGTTCTAGGGTAATGATAGGGCTCGGTTGAACTTACCTTTTTGAGACCAGAAAGCATTTGTATGCTAATTCACTGGGAGATAACCAGATTCAAAGATTACAAAATAGCCACGTGCCTCCTATAGCTCAGCCACTTGTACGTGGCCACTCCGTCACATAAATGTGGCAGTTAGTCGGGAATAACTTGGACCTAGGGTTTGTGCTGCAGGCAATGGCATACCTGTGGGGTGGAAAATGGGCTTTATTATGAAACACTCGCCGCCAAAGCCAGGTGTCTGTCACACAAGCACCGCTAGATGACGATGATGCGATCAGCTTTGAGCCGAGAGAACAGCTGACAGGTCATTGGCCATATCCTCTGCGGAGTTGTCACGTGAAATGACCAGCCAATAGGAACACTGAAAGAACGTAGAATAACACCCCGACTGCGGCATCGTATGTATGACGTACAAGTGTAATGTACAGACATGGTAAGCAATGAACATGGGTTCAGGATGTATGTTTGTGAGGAATGGACTTTGATATTTTAAAGGCAAGAATCTAGTGCAATTTCAATTGTGGGGCTAAACGATTCACAAAGCGAAAGATAAATGTTGTGAAACATCTTGAATGTTCTAATTAAGCATTCCAACACATATATCATGTATCAGCTGCACCTGTGGCAGGAAATAAATAAATAAAATGACCGGCGTATTTGTTTTGGTTATTTTTAAATCCTCCATTTGCTATTCTTGGTTGGGTAATTGGGCTCCTGTGATTCCACATGGGGGATGATGGTTTAAACAAATCTAATTTACGATTTTCTGGTCAATCCAGAGTGCAAAGTGTCTTACTTTGCACGATGATTATCGCGTGCCCTTTCACTCAGTCACCGACCCATTTCGCTCGGGCGCATTTAAAAAAAAACTCACGTCTCTCCCATCCGTCTTGCGTTCAACGGTGTGAATTTAACGACAATAAGGGCACATTACGCAATTTTATTATTGGGTGGGCTTTAAGCCCATGGGCTTGTAATGCGTCGGGATCGCAATCTACTAATGAAACAATCAATCGCGTAGGTGCCAGCCGAAGCCAGTGTCATTGCGTGGACGCGGGTTGTGGGCCTAACGACGCCTCGCCTGCTGGATGATGCGGTTTCGTCGCGGGGAGGAAACGATGCTGTGTGGCGAGCCGCCGATCCCGAGTGCAACTGCTCTTGATTGGTAATCACCCCGCAGCCTCACTGCCTGCCTTGTTATCTTGCCACCGTGAGCATGTGTTACTGAACCGGCAATGTTTTTCATTTGTTTTATTTATTTTAAGAACCCGTCCCCCGTGCTCGTGATGCGGCACGAGTATGCCATGTCTCCCGCTGTACGCCTTCGGTATATTTAGCCGGCTGTAACGATGATGATGACGATGCTAATTGTGTCCGTCAATTTGAACACAATTAGACTTCAGATAGATTACCATAAATGCACCCAATCTCATCAGATATTACAAGCCAAGCGTTGTTGGCCCTGGTTTAGCGATTCGATTGGTGACCACCGGGAATTGCCAGGTGTTGTAGGCACGGGGCAGTGAGCTGCCCAGGATATTCCAGTAGTGACTGTAGTCCCCTCGCTCGCATTGGTTTTCTCTGGGTACTTCAATATCTTGAAGATGGAGTGATGAGATCGGCTCATGGGCATCAGCTAGATGGATTGTATCTTCGCGAGAATGTTAGGGATGGTAACGACTTTTAGAGGCCTTCAACAAGCAGCGGATAGAACATCCCTTCTGATAATGGTGACTCAAGTTTTCCTCCCACGTCAAAAACGCATCTCGCCGCGTAAGACTCTCCTGCGAATGAGCCTTGAGAATCGGCGAGGCTTCCCCGCGGAAAATAGTTGCCGGAGATTATTATTACGCTTTGCCGATCGCCGGCGATATTTTACCACCGAAATCTTTCACCCCGGCCGTAAATCGTATCGTCGTGTCGCGGCCTTGCGTCGTCTCGGTCGAATCCCGACGCAGAGATGGATTCAACCGCGATGCGCCGTCGAAAGGGCGCCGTTCCCACGAGGCAGCCGGTGCACCACCGTCTCAAATTTGTCCATCGCGGGGGCGGAGGGCTGGGGTAAGGAGGGGGGCGGTAGGAGGGGTTGGGGACCGTGTCAGTTCATTCCTCATTTTGTCTCTCTCTTGGGAGCGGCGTCACATCTCGTGACGTCGCTGGTGGGCGGTCGAGCCGCGGCAGGCTCCGTCACGCTCGGGAATGTCGGCGCAGCGTGATGGTCGCTCAGCGCCGTCGCTCCGTCCTTAGTCCTGTCTTCCGAAGCGTTCTTCGTCGCTTATAGGGCAGGTGCCGTTCATTTGTTGTTTGTGCCGGTTTACACGGCCGCTTTCCAGGTTGACCCAGGTTTTCCGTTTGCCCAGAAGGTCGGCGGTATTGGAGTAGAAATGTCACGGCCCGGTGCCCTTCCTGACTCCAATCTGTTCACCAACGGAGACCCTAGCAGGAGTGCTGGACTCCAGCTGACACACCTCTGGGGTTCATTGGTGCACGCACACCCGTGCAATGTCGGTACTGCTTTTGACCAAATCACCTTGAATGCGGCTGACCGCATGGCTTGTGCATCGCCGCATCTCATTTCGGGCCTTCAGTCCGCGGGCCCAAAATAAACCCCCCTATCGGTTCCGCCGGGCTAATTTCACCGTGTCTGCAAAAATGTGCTTTTATTGCAACAACTTGCGTTTTTGACGCAATGCTACAAGTACACGGGTGTCCAACCGACCGGGGGATTGTCAGTAAAAACCAGCAGCAAGTGGTTTCGGTGGGTGTCTGAAATATAGGTTTTTCTGCATTTGTACACGGGAATCGTTTACCCCCAACCTACCACCTCTCCTACCGTGCCGCAGCTGTATTTGGTGCTGCTTGCCTCGCTCCGGCTCGTAATGGGCGACTTTTGGGGTAATGAGTCCAATTAGATCTCGGTAAAAACAGGGGCCCCTCTTGCGTTTCATTAGTGGCAGCGACTGTTAACAAAGTGCCCGCGCGTGCCTGGGGTGCGGATAGGTGGGATAGATGGTAGGCCTGGAAACGACCTGGCGTAACCCCCTATAGGATTAAGAAAAAAAAAATCTTTCCTCCCTTCTTGGATAGTGCCCGAGTTGCGGGTTGGTTCATGCGCCGGTGCTTTAGCGGAGTGTCGGGCATCGGAGCCAATTACGCCCGTGTCTATACGCAGTCAGCTTTTGTTGTCACAGTGGCAGAGCTGGGACTTAAGTGCATGTCACTTGTGTTTTTGTAGACCAGAATTAGAGTGTTGGGTTTTTTGTGTCTGGTTGGTTGGTGGTGTATTTTTTGCTACGTTTCTTTTTATGTTGTTGTCGTCTCGTGTTTTTTTGTTCTCAAAGACTTGTGAAAAAAAATACCTGTCATGACTATTTTCTTTATTTTTACATATGTTCTTTGGTATTGATGTTGGTTTTTCGTGGCTCGATGTGTGATGATCTTAAGAGCTGCTCTTTTGGGATAGCAATGTCGAGTGTTATTCCTTTCTCCTTCGCGTGGTTTTGCCTCCCACGATTCAGAAGCCTGATGATGCCTGCAACGTGGCAGGCAATTCGTCGCAAAGGAGAGAGGCGGAATGCTCGACAGAGCTATCCTGAAAGAGCAGATCTTAAGAGCAGTTCTCACATGTTCTTGTGTTTACTTGTTATGACTGTAATTATATAATGTCTGTTTCAACCCAATGGACTTGAGCAGGGACATTCCCTAATTAACAGTGATTTTCCAAAATATTATGTATTCACCGTTGCAATTCTACATCTCCATGTCTCGTTACATCGCCAAACTCGGTTGAGCTGAGGTGATATTCCACATTGAGCATAACACCCGAGCTGGTATTCACACCTACAAAATACTTGATCAAACTCCTAGCGCATGTTACATTTTATTTGAAACATCCTGTCTGCAGAAAAAGAAAAACGCACAATATTTTCAAAACATCAAAACAAGTACATTTATTTACGTGTTTCTTCTTGGTTGTTATTAGGACTTTATTGCTGGGGGCCTTTAGACAACAGACCGAGAGACTGGTCTCTGGTAGGGGGCATAATAACCTGACAGAGCATCTCTGGTGGGAGCTTTAGACAACAAACTGTCAACAAGATTTTTATAAGGGCTTTTATTCACTTGACTGACAGATCACTTTCTAAGACAGCTTCATGCAATATTTTTTACCTTCCGCCTTCAGCAATATCACTTTAAGACGGAATCTATTAATACCCATGTGTTGCAGAAATTTTCATCGTAAACATCCGACAGCTGTGTTAATTCCATCTTCCAATTAAATCAAACAGCCGTTGCGTACGTAAGCCTTCAAAAGAGGGGCAAGTGTGCGTGTGGGTGGGTGGAAATATAACTGAACAATCCTTGTTATAAATAATCAATTTTTACTTTTTATACGTGTATACCATTGTTTGGTTGGGGAAGAGTAATATGTACACAGCGAGGCCTTGAAGTTGGCTGAAAGTCAACCTGACAGCGTCTGTGTCCTTCAGCGCGTTGGCACGTGTGCGACTCGTGCCTTTGCAAGCCCGCTCTGCATTGTGTTTACAGCGTTCGTCAAAGCAACCCCTTAGTTGTCATGCAATAACAAGGAATTCACTTTTTCTCATCACAAATGGAGACAAATGGGAACAAGGATGAGTCATCCCTGGTATCGAACCCCCCTATCCTTCCATCGCCACAAGTAAGAATTGTCTTTTCTTTATTAGAGGGTATTTTAAGCAAGGGAGATTGGTGTTTTTTCCATTCACTAGAACTGACCGGTACATTACGACGATCTGTAAGCAGTTTGAGTTAGATCATCCGGTAAGCATGATGACAGGTTTACGAGTCAGCCTCTCGAACCACCTCCAGACATCGTTGGCAACTTAATTCGGCAGCGGCATAGAGGTTGAGTCTTCCCCAGGCGCGGAGGAGCCGGCCCGTTGTTGTTGGGTTTTTCAATTTTCCTTTGTCCACGGCAGACTAAATCCGATCTGCAGACAAAACCCCAGCCCTTCCCGCCCCTCCTAAGCCACCCGGTTATAAAATTGCCCAATAAATCAGGCTTGGCATTTTCATTAACCAAGCCCTTTCACAGTTCATCTCGGAGACTTGTAAATAAATAGGACTGTCTGGAAAATGCTAAGTACATCGCTTGCTCAACTAGGGATCATTGTATTTAGCTTAATTGGAGGGCCAGTCCACAGCAAGTGCATTAGACAAAGTTGGTCACGATCATTTTATTTATTGCTTGGTAGTGTAAAAAAATGACAGGTGCTCAGTTTGAATGATTTATTTAGGCACTCCTCCCACCCCCCACCCCCTGGCAGACCTCAAACTTAGCTTAACAAGAGCTTCAAATGGCAATGTAATCTCGTGCAGCAGGCGGAGAATTTGATGAGACAGGTACATTGGACGATTTCAAGATGAGATATATATTTTAAAAATATATACACATGGACACGCACGCACGCACGCATGCACGCGGTATATATCTTTTCTTTAAATCGAAATGACCCATCAAGTATGGCCGTGCGGGAAAAAAAATGCTACAAGATGGGATTCGAAATATTTTAGAAAATGTCAATTACTTCTAACCATGTTTCCCTGTCCAATTAAATGCGCCGTGTGTGTAAAATTCCGCGCGCCGCTGAGGTGCGCCTTGCGTCCGCGGTTAGGTGTCGTCGGGGGCTCGTTAACCACTTGTGAGTTTCGCAAAAGTTCAGGCTGGCATGCAATTTATCCCCCCTAGAAATTGCTCCAAGTGTACGTTTCAATTGGCAAAGGTCGACATTTTAAAAGGGGAAGCGTGTAGTGGAAATACTGATGCTCGGCAAAGTGCCACTGTTGTACCTCGTGTACAACGCTCTCGCGCAACGCTGTCAGATATTGGCGGGATAAAAAAAAAATCTGATTCATAGTCGAGACGTTTTGTTACATTTCTGAGAGAAAGTACGGTTTAACCTCATTGGGCTATAGGTGTTCTAACATATCTCCCTCGCTGGCCTAAGGGCGTCTTTGCAGATTACCGTCATTAACTTAGGAGCATAACTTACAGATTTCACCGATTGGTCTACGAACGTTCTTACAGATTTCCTCATTGGCCTATGAGTGTTCTTATAAATTTCCCTCAGTGAGCGTTCTCACACATTTCCCGATATATATTTGCAAACCAATCATGCCCTGGTGTCCACTTGTCACCGAGCTGTGATCACCGCGGTTCGGTTCTCAGCTCGTCTACCTTTCTGTGTGGAGTTTGCATTTTTTCGTTTTAGCGTGGGTTTTCGCTGGGCACTCCGGTTTCCTCCCAGATTCCAAAGAAAGAAATAGCTGCTGCTGCCCTGTGTCTGCTGGAATAAGCTGCAGCTCACCACGACCCTCTACCACGAGCCTCTACAGCAGTGGTTCTTAACCTGGGTTCGATCGAACCCCAGGGGTTCGTTGAGTCAGTCTCAGGGGTTCGGCAGGGGTCAAGACACACACAGTATAGCCCGGTTCATACTAGCAATGTCGGGCCGTTTTTGTCGGCCGTCAAAAAATCGGCTGCCGACAATTTGGCAACACACAAATTTTCTTCGCCGTGTTAGATTACAAATATTTAGTTGCTTGGTAAAAATAAATTTCCATGATAAACTAGTTAAACTAGTTTATTAAAAGATAAATTACGATAACAATATAAAATGTAATTTTAAAGTATAAATTTATAAATGAATTAAAAATTATTTATTTATTTTCCAATTACGAAGGGTTCGGTGTTTGCACTGATGAAGCTTGCAGGGTTCAGTACCTCCAATAAGGTTAAGAACCACTGCTCTACAGGCTCTCTGATAATAAACAAATGAAAACAATGCCACGATGTACCGTTACATTAACGGCAACCTTCGACTGGTTTCAACATCTTTGAGGCACATCAGCGTTTTGCGGTACAACTAACCTGTACCATTGGATATCACGAGTCCACGGCCGGGATCAGCCGCCCGTGCATTAACGAGGGATCCAACAGGAAAGTTTTGTAGGTTAAATAAAATTCTCAACGAGGCCTGATGGATGAAGTGTAATTCGTTATGTTTTATGTATGCCTTTATGGCTACCTGGCCCCACAAAGCTGCCAGATTTTATTCCTTCCAGTGCTTCCCACCCGACTCACCTTGGAAGCCGCGTGGTCTTGGCAGTGTGCGGTGGGGTGTGAGTAGAGTGCTGCGCTTGACAAGTGTGAAAAGGTCTAGCCGCTCTTGCGGTTCCCACCCACCCCCCCCCCAACAGATAAATGGATTCAATAATGTTTTGCCGTAATATCCAACCTTTTAAGATAATTAAAGCCTCAGTCAAAGGGACTCAATCGACTCAAAGGAGTGTTGGGCGCTCTTCATTTCCGTCGGCGGTCCTGAGCAAGTGGTGGGGAACCCACCTCCCAGCGCGCCGTACACCGTGCTCCGAGCGCCGCCGTCGCCAGCTGCGTAGCGAGGACACCGCACGCTCCGAGTGCCTCGTCGTGCAGATTTCCACGGGGCAGACGGCACAGGCCGCGGTCTGCTTCACCAGACGCACCTGCGAAAATCAACCGCGCGTGTTCGCCTTCTTCGTTAAAGGCGGCCGAGTGTTTTTGAAAGGTTCGCCGTGTTGCCCGCTGTTTTCCCCAAACCTCAACCCCTGATTGTCCCTGGGAGAACGCCAAGGCTCGTGCCCGCCGCTCACCCCGCTCACGATGGGAGCTCGCGGTTGGCACGCCAAGCCGGTGCGGTGGCAACGCACTCCCGTGGAGACGGGCTGTCCGATTATTTAATTAATTGGTTAATCGCATGGTTTTCCACTCGGTCACTCGACTAATCAGTTCACACGAGACCAGTTGGTATGAAAACCGGCAGGGTTGTGCACCGCTTCACTGCGTGAAGGGCCTAGCTTCGATTCTCGACTTTTTATAAAGGATTGCGAATAATCGACCACAAAAATAATCTCTTGAATGGACACTCCCTTTCTACTGGCGATCGAACGCTTGATTGTTCATAAATGAAAGACGTGAGCAGCATGATACGTGGATACTATCTGGAGCAACGAGCCGATCGATGTCTGTAGGTGGAATTATACACACGTAGGCTTTGTGAACTTTTAGTGTGGAATTAGAAAGACGCTGTTGCATTATCAGTGGGGATATAGATGCTATTCCTTGATTAGAACTCAGCAGAACGGCACATCCTGGCTGAGAACAGCCACAGGAATGATATACAAGTCTCCTCCCTGTGTCTCATGCAATGTGGCACGGGTTGTACATGTCCGCTAATGCCTTCGCTAGCGGAGGGTGTTGGTAAATTGCAGTTCAATTGCATTGGAGAGTAATCATGAGGGCAGGGAGGTGATCGTAGTGTTTTTAAAGTATTTTCTTTCGTGTCATTAACCTTGGTTTCCTTTCATGTGATTGTTTTAAATAAGTAACATGCTTCTTAAACAAGTTTTGCACATATAGTTTCATTAAAAGGTTTCTTTAAAAAAAATTCTTGAAGATATATATGGGTGACTCAGGGTTCACAGCACTGAGCCAGAACTGCTGGAGTGGTGAGTTTTGTTTTTGTGATTTAACCGGGTTCTCATTTGCATCGAACTGATGGTTTCAACTCAGTCTCAGATGACTGCATGTAAACATCCATCACATTCATTGACGTAGGTTTTCACAGCTCAGTATATGAGAATCGCTCTTAATAGTTGCTCTTTCGGGAAAGCCGTCAGGCTTCTAATGGTGCCGCCAACGTGGGAGGCGAAACATCGCAAAGGATAGAGGGGGAACGCTCGACACGGCTATCCCGAAAGAACAGCTGTTAAGAGCAATTTCCATCACATTCAGTTTGGTTTTTCACTTAATTCGTCTATATTCCAGCTGTGAGGATTACAGATATCAGGTCCACTGTCCAGCTACAGGCCTTCCTCTAGCAAGGCCTGCAGCCCCTGCTGTGTGGCTAAGCAAGGGTCACTGGAAGGGATCTCAGCAGCAGTTCCCTGTTACCTGCTTCACTGGGCTATTTCTCTGATCCATGAGGTTTGCACTGCTCTGTGAAATATTTGGTGGCCCTTCCGATTGGACACTTCATCTCACGAAGTGTCCAATCCTCTTCCACTCTGGCCATACATCTTATAAGAGGTGGGAGTACCCACAATATATCCTGAAACACACGACATGCTGATCGACCAACTGTGCTGAACCCGTGTACCACACTGCTTGGGTGGACAGAGGCGGTGGGAGGATGTAAGAAACTTGCACCATTGTTTTGACCGCTGAACCGGAGATTTCCAGATCACAAGTCCAGCGTGCTAACCATTGCATTCGTGGGTGCATCCAACCCACTCTTAAACCAATGCTTTAAACGCTCCGTGAAAAACTAACCCACACAACGGGTCAGCTCGACCCGAGCTACTAATGCATTGATACTTGCATCGTCCAAAACTACTTTCCTTTGGGGAACTCTTGGCTAGCAACTGAGGTTAGGCTCAAAATAAAGCTGTCTCTGGTGTGGGCCAATCAGTTTTAAGGACAACGCACAGTGTATCAAAGCATGTTGTTTACATTTTTTTGCCACAAGCAGCATGTGTGGCTGCTTGTAAACCATCCATCCAGCCATTGTCAGAAACCGCTTAATCCTGTACAGGGTCGCGGTGAGCCGGAGCCTATCCCGGCAGACACAGGGCGCAAAGCAGGGCTCTACCCACGATGGGACGCCAGTCAATCGCAGGGCACCGGGGGCAATTTAGTCCGCAGGCCAATTAACCTATGCTTGTAAACCGGACACTTTTTTAAAAAGGAAGTGACGTCCGTCTTAGGGGACGCTGGCAGATTTTATTTATTTACTTTTCTTTGTTATAATAATAATAGCATGCTGTTCTCTTCGCGGCCCTTGTGCAGCGCTTTGTGACCCTCGGGTGAAAGATAAAACGCTATTATTATTATTTGGTGTTTTATGATCTTAACACTCGTCTCATCGCCAGAAATGGTAAAATTGTATAACCCCACACGACTGCGATTGAAGCTGAGGCCGTAACAGCCGGGTAACGCCGCCGCCGCGGCCGCCCACGCGGGTTGTTGTGTGCGCAGGATCTGCGGCGCGTCGGGCCTCACGCTGCGCAGCCAGGTGAGGCTGCCGGAGATGGTGGACACGCCGGGATTCGCCATCGTCTTCCGGCTCGAGTACGTCCTGTCTGCGCCGCTGAGCTACGCCGACGGCAAGGTGAGAGCGGCCTCGCCTAGCAACCCGTGCCGCGTGTTACCGGCGGGCGCGGGGGTGGCACAAGAAGAAGAAGA
>JAZEWU010000035.1:5747296-5759883 GCA_036362915.1 Geotria australis
TTGTGACCCTCGGGTGAAAGGCGCTATATAAAACGCTATTATTATTATTATTTTCCTGTTGTTTTTGTGTCCTATGTCTTATAATTTATCGCTATTGCGATAAATTGACATGCCGTTCTCTCCACAGCTCGGATTATTTAAAAAAAAAAACCCCAAAAAAAATGTGTTGCTGATTTTCCGTTCTCTGTCGTTGTTGACATTTCGTTCTCTCCGCAGACCTCTGCAGCGCTTTGTGACCCTCGGGTGAAAAGCGCTCTATAAATGCTATTATTACTATTATTATATACGTTACACATACATCATCAGCAGCGGCCGCCGTGATTTACCCACTGCTGGATAAAGGCCGCCCTAAGTCATCGCCGTCCCTCGTGGCCACGCGTCGCGACGATCCATCTAGCAGCTGCGGCGCGGGCCGATGTCATCGCTCCAGCTCCCCGGTGGCGGTCCTCTTAGGCACGGTCCCTTGCGTGGCTGCCACTGTTGTTAGTATCGACCATAGGCCCGCATACCCTCTCGTGATGTATTGCGTCAAAGGCCAATCAATTTTCTTAATGGTCTTTATGATGTCTGCAACAGGTGTATCGTCTCTGATCCGTGCGTTCCTATTTCTGTCGGCGCAGTTCCGGCCACGCGCCCCTCCCCGTGCGTGTCGGCGAGCTTGTCGACGTTCGCCCCGTTCTCCTCGTTCCTGTCCGCATTTCCGAGCGGCTGCCCCACGCGCACCGTTTTAAAGCGTTATTTTTCGCTCAAAGAAGTAAACGTATAATTTGATTTTAGCTTCTTTGGTCCCATCAGGAACGCCGCAACGGTCCCATTAAAACGCACAACAGGCGCCGCATCGCCGTTGGCACCGGGTTGCTTCGCGGCGGAGCCGAGTGCCTAACGACGTGAATCTGCGGGCGGTGGAGGCGAGCGAGGTGATGGGGATCTTGCAGACTTCAAAAAGCGTCCGCGCGAGCGCGGCTTCCGCGGATAAAGTTTGTGCGCGCGCGTCGGTGCCCTCGCTAATAAACGCCGCTCTACCTCTGCTCTCTCCCCTCTCTCTCTCTCGCTCTCTCGCTGTCCCGTCGCCCCGCTCCGTCTTGCGCTCCGCTGCCGCTCGCGTCAAGGGAGGCTGCGGCTCCGTCCGCTTCCGATTCGGGTGGACGGAGGAGGGGGCTCGCCAGCGGGGTGCCGAGCAGGCCGAGCACGTGACCCACCGGCCGCACGCCGCCACGCCGCCCGGTGAGACGGTTTTCGGTCGGAACAAAACACGCACGCGGCATTCGGGGGAAACGAGTGGTCACAACCAAACGTAGCGGGGTCGTCCCACGACCCGGTTATAGAGATATATGTTTATTATTACGGAAGAAAATATCCGGTAAGCTTGCAAGCTCTTTGCGGGATTCCTGCGCCACGACAGTCGGTGGCTGCGTTGTCGAGATTCACGTGTTGAAATGGGACGAAAGCCAACGCTGCCAAAATGAGAGCCGAGCCAAGGCACCTGTCAGATTCGTAGGGTCGGGCGTTAACGCCCGAGACTCGTAGCATCAGACCAAAGCAGCGATGCGATCCCGAGGGTTCAGTGTTAATGACGAGCTGAGAGAGCCACACTAAGGTACCCTTAGCATTGTTAGGGTTCAGTGTCAATGCCCGAGGTACACAGAGACCAATTCAAGAGCCGCATTGTCCCGTGAGAATCCACCGAAGTTGCCGCGAGAGATAAATCGGAACGTCTCCATGAACGATGGGACGACCCTCGTAACCATCGGTGGCCCCATCGGTGGCCCTGAGCTCCGGATTCGCATGCCCGCTTTAGTTTCGAGGTGCCGGAAGCCAGTTCCTTAATAGGTCATTCACAGTTGGTGTGCCGCTAATTGGCACTCGTTTTAACAACCCGGGAGAGGTATTTATGTAGTTGGATCTCAGACAAGCATTTGAATTGGCACGTTTTCTGACGGTGAGTCGAGTGTATATCCACAGGACCTCCCACTTGGACACTTATATATATATATTTACATATATTGTGCTGCTGAATCGCCTAATACCGGCTCCACTGAGTATATTACACAGTTGTACCACACAGCACTTTAAGTATAACTTCTGCAGTAAAGTGGACATTAAAGAACCCTATAACGAGCTCGTTATTAACTACATTTCTGTCTCGTTGTATCCCCAGTCTAAAAATTTGAAGTAATTTTCTCTCCATAACGGTCGTCGATTTTGATAGTCTTGAAAGCCAAGTGTGAGCACATTAAGGTTATGCATCTCGGTGGGCTCACACCTGGTGTGGAATAACGGGCATCGATCAAGCAATCAATCAATGTGCTGAGCGGTGCAAAACACTGGAATTGCCCCACCTCGGTTCCCAGGTCTCATTGGGGGTCAACCGTTTCCCCGTACCAGTTAATTTTAATTGTGTTTTAACATCATCTGTCCCTTCTTTATGGTACAGAGCGTTGCCCCCTCGCACCGGTGGGTTTTGTCCAGGTGCCGCGGCTTCCTCCCACTTGCCGCAACGCTCGTTGACCGACTGAAAGCGCCTTTATATACAGAGGACTGCAGAGCTTGTGCGATTTTCGAAACCGATACACAGCCTAGGCTGCCTTCCAGCTTGTCTGTGGTTCTTCAGCGATTGTGAGATGCAGTTTGCACTCACGACGACCCTGCGTACAACCAAACATCGTTAAACGTTAAGGCTTATCGTGATACTTCATTACAATCCTTACATCCAACAGCAACAGCAGTGGAAACAAACGGCAGCTTTATTAATCCTCCAGTCAGTGTGTACCCGCAGGAGAATTTACCGTGTGTACCTGAAAGCCGTCGGGGCTTAATCTGGAACCTACCGGCCACGGGAAAATGAATTTGGCCCAAGTATTATCTTTCTCCCCGTGTATTCGCCGTTCTCTCCCCCCTATCGTGCGGCCGCTTGGCGTATCCCATTTATTCCCTTAACTTTTATTTATTCATTCATTCAATTAGCTCTGTTGGCCATGTCTCATGAGAGGCTTTGCGGGGGAAACTGGCTGGCACCTTCCACTCAGCCGGCGAGGGGGGGAGGGGACGTGGAGGTTTAACCGTGAACGTGACAGCCTTGTACACGTTCCGCATGGCAGCCGTCGTTCGTTTTAAAAAAAAGTGACAATGTCACGACAGAGGGAAGTGAACATCCTTCATGCATTACCTGTTTAAGTCATTTAAAAAAATAAAGACATTTCAGCTATCCGCCGTCCGCTAATGGATAAAGGCCTCCCCATGCCTCATCGGTCATTGGGGGGTTTTCGACCATACTTCACCACATTGGTCAAGCATTTTGTCGGGTGGGGGGGCAGTGTAGGGAAGCAGGGGCAGACAGACAGCTTCCAAGTAATCCTTGGTATTACCTGCGAATTCTACCAAACACTTCGAAGCCGAGCTGAAAGACAACGATGTCCAGAAGCTGACCATCGTGCTTCGAAGAATCGCTAAGAAGAAGAATTGCTTGTTACGGGAAAAAAAACCCCCATGAGCATCTTCCGTCATCCTCGAGGTATTAACACCCTAGCCTTTCGGCACAGAGTTCAATTCGTCACGTTAATAATACATAGATATATTTTTTAAACTAAAACTCAAAAATTTATTTTACCATTACAAGGGACCTGAGTATTTCATTTCAAAGCCGAGTTAAATAATTTAACAATCTCTTGCGCGCCCGCCCGCGCCTTACGTATTTAATTTTCTTGCGAGGACCTTAGCCGGAGCATTGTAGCTATCGCTGAGGCTGCAGGAGCGGGGCCTTGGGATGAGCTTCATAAGCACCCAGATAATTGCATCGGTTGGCTGCGGGAGCGCTCGCACCTTTGTCACAGGTGTTGGGGGAAGCGAGGATTGCGGAGATAGCGAAGGAGCGTTACGTTCCGTCGGTCACGTGCGTAGAACGCGGGCCGCGAGCAGGGGGTCGAGAGGTTGAGCGTATTAGCATGGCTGGATTTTGATTGAGGAACAGAGGGGTCAGCCTCGGTGTCGAGATGAGTGTTTGTAGTCGGATTAATGCCCACATTGTACTGAACAGACAGCTCTGGCTGCTTGCATGTCTATCGCGCGACAAGTGATTTTCTTCAGTAAATATGTAAAGAAAACCGCAATACTTTCGTCAACAAAACCGTCGAGCGATCTCCCTCCCTCGCGACGCTTCCCCTCCCACGTTGGTGGCATCATTAGGCGTCGATACTTCCAACGTGGGAGGCAAAACGTCGCGAGGGAGAGAGGAAGATTGCTTGACATGGCTATTCCTGAAAGAACAGCTTTGAGCAGCAAGCATCATGAATCGAGCCGTGAAGACCGACATCAATAATAATAATAATAGCATTTATATAGCGCCTTTCACCCGAGGGTCACAAAGCGCTGCACAAAGCTGCAGAGAGAACGACATGCCTTATTAACATATACTTTCTCTGCAGTTGTATGCCGATTGTACTATCGATGTCATCTCTTCAGAGCGAATCATTCAAATCTGTAAATGGTGAGAAGACCCTTCACAGCTGAAAAATGAATGCAGGCTGGGAATCGATTTAACAAGCTGTGGTGGTTGGGATAAGGCTGAGAGTGTTTGTACCGGCAATCATTGTGCGTTGTTAAATTTAAATTTTGACACAGAATCCATTTGGAAATCCCATCGAGCCACGCACCCCCGTGTTGTATAATGTCCCGCATAATACGACATCGTAGAACTGCTTCTGCGATCTCTTCAAGTAGCTTGTTATCTACGGGTAGGGTGGCAGGCGGATAAGGAGTTCCTCAGTCAGTTCGTATTTTAAGCTGGAAGGAACCGTTGAGCCGTGTAGCTTTTTTTAACAGTTGTCCAGCGGGTAGGAGGAAGCAAGTTAGTAGATTACATCACTAGAGACTAGACGATGCCATCAGCTCCACTTCCTATCGGCAAGGCAGCCTCGAACTGCCTCTGAAAAAATATACAAAAAAAACTACTTGTTAAAAGTTTATCTTTTCCAACAATGTCACCGCTCTTTGTAAAGCACGTTCACGGACTTTGATCGTGTTCATCGTCGGCAGCAGCAGTAGCGGCCATGCTCAATCCACTGCTGGATGAAGACCTCCGCAAGCCTTCGCTATCTCTCATGATCCCGCGTTGGAACAATTCACCGAGCACCCGCAGCAAGATCTAAATCTTTTCGCGCAAGTTTTTTTTTACTTTATTCATATTTTCGGAATAAAGCTTGCGTGCGCAAAGAAACTTTTACTCCCGAAAGGTTACGGCACCCAAACTGCACACGCAGATGTGCGGCGTGAAGCGTGATAGATTTGACTGCCTCCTCCTAAGACGGCACCTTGCAGCCCAGCAGGTGGTCTTTCCGCGCGCCTGGTCTTAATAGCCGTCCTCTCTTCACGACCCACCGACCCCGCCTGCACATCGGCCCGTCACAGACGCGCCGCGGAACCATCACACCTGGCAACGAGGCGCCGTGGTGTTCCCGCGGGTTTCACCGCTTCCGCTTCAGACTGTGAAAACATCCACAACCTGCGTGCGCTCGCGGACGTGGCCCGTATCGCTCTCCGTTGCTGAAGAAGCCCCCCCGGGGGGAGTGGAGCGAAACGTCGGACGTCGCGCCGGGCAGCGAGCGGCACGACCTGAAAATTCACCGGTGTAACGCGTTCGCCATTGGTGACCCTACCAGGAGTACTGGACTCCAGACGACATAGCCCTGAGGTTCATTGTGACCATAATTCTAACGGAGGAACTGCCGCCCGCCGAATCGGGTCGGCTCCCACCGGGAGGGATGGCTCCGTGCGACCCGCGCGTACAATGCATTTCCCTGCAGGACCCGCCGCTGATGAATGTGCGTCTCTCGTGAAAGAGCGGCGCGGGGCGCGCGCGCGGCCCACCGTGATGAATAGCGCTGGGCGCCCATCGGCGCTTGCGGGAGGGGGAGCGGGTTGGCGTGGACGTCTTAATTGAGTCCCACTTCCCCCGCCACCACCACCACCCCCCCCCCTCCCGACGCACCGCCTGCTGTCGGTTAATCTCTCATCATTTGCCCCCTAACTATGATTGATTGATAATTTACCGGCGAGGCCTGTAACGGCGCGTCGTCGGTGCGCGGCCTCGAGTGGATTTTAATCCTTGCGACGCTCCCGCCCGCCCGCTCGCTCGCGCGCGAGAATTCGTTGTTGGGATTGCGTTGCGCCGTAGGTCCATGGGTCGATAGGACCCCGGCCGCCGCTAGGTGGCAAGAGGGAATTATCAGGAAACGCAGCCTGCAGGGAGGCAGATATTACGGGCAGAGGAGGAGAAGCAAAGACCTCTCACACTGGGCAGATGTTGATGAGAGGCGCAGATAGGCGACTCGGGTTTGCTGGAGGGTATGACACCAGAAGCAGGGTGGATTGAAATGAGATCAGATAGATAGGTGGAGGCAGATCCATGTATGAAGGCCCTTGAAGATAGCGAATCGAGTCCTGTAGTCAATCTAATAGGATTGCAAAACACTGGAGGGATATCGCATATCATACATATCATCGTGGTTAAGGCTATGAGTAAGAAGCACAGCTGTGGAATTTTACATCAAATCTGTCTGTTATGTGATTTGTGTGTTCGTATCATTTGGTATATTCCTACATTATAGATAAACTGTGTTTTTTTTAAGATGGTTGCTCTTCAAAGCTGTTCTTTCATGATACCCGTGTCGAGTTCTCTTCCTCTCTCCCTCGCTACATTTTGCCTCCCACGTTGGAGGAATATTCAGGCAGAAGAGCAGCTTTGAAGAGCAACCATCATGATTCGAGCTTTTAAAACCTATATCTGTCTTTCTTTTTTAAGTCATTATCCCTATATTATGTATTTTCACGTTTCAAGTTTGGCTTGCAGACATGCCTCTCTTCTTCTGTGCTGGTTTATTCAAACCCATCATACCACACTCGGATCAATGTTTAGTTTAAGCAAACATTTTATCTTTATGAGTCAGTGCAGCGATCACCGGCGTTTCACACTGTTTCGCCAAGCTACAAGTGAACACAGTTTGTCCTTTTGAGATTTTGGAAATCAAAGTGGGGACGCGTTGACATTTTGATTACCCAACCTTTTGGGAAAAAGACACCGGGCCAAATAAAACTGTCAACCAAAAAAAAAACAAGCACAATTGTTTCAGGCACAAATAACAGCCGCCCCACCCACCCGCTCCCTGTGTGGTGTTCCTCTCACACCGTTACCACCACGGCCTGGAACCTTAACAACGTTGCTTCTCGGAAGATATTGTCTCGGTGGCGGCGGTGGCGGCGGTGGCTGCCCACGTAACGCGCGTTTCATGCCGTCGCCCGCTGGCGTCTGCGGGCGGGTTTTGAAGGTTGCGGGGATTTAAAATGCACGGCGAATTTTAATGAAAGTCGGCGGTGCAGTCAGCTCAAGATATTCCTCGAGGCGAGTCGCGAAACCCGAAACGGGCGAGAGCGCACGGGGGCGGTGTGTGCGGGTGCCGTGCCCGCGTGGCTTCGCTGCTACGCCGCGCGCCGCGCTAACGGGGCACTTGTTGACTCGGATTGGGGGGCCCGCTCACTGCCCCCCCACTCGCGGAGGGGCAGTGAGCCAGCTGCGGTGTGAGCTCCTGGGTTCGGACCCGATTTGGCCGCCTTCGTTGAAACCACGTTGTGAACTGCGACAAACTCTGACGACAGTCTCGACGCAGCCACGGAAGTGACGGCGGAGAAAACGCCGCAGTCTTAACAAATTAGATTCGGCCAGGAGCAGCTCTGACTTGCGTAATGTATAAATATATTAGGTTATTGACACGCAGCAATCCGCTATTGACAGCATGAAGGCTGTTCATACAGCGTTGGATAAGAGAGGTCTATTGCTGAGACTGCACGCTTTGATAGTCCCAGGGTGTCTCTCTGATGAGATGTGATGCTCTTATGACATAAGGAGTTAGATGTTGTTTCATCTCGTGGGTTCGACCAGTAAAGGAGTAAAGGAGGGCGCGATGGTTCATGCTCTGCGCTATTAACACGGCGACCTGAGTTTGATTCCCACCCACAGCTGATGTAATATATTGATAAATAAATTCGATTTTAAAGCGCCTTATCTGAAACTCAAGGCGCTGTGAAACGTCATTGGCGAGCGATATCTGGACCGGTCCTGTTCCTCGTCGCTTCACTCACCCGCACTGACCAGCGTGGTGAAGTATGGTCAAGCTACGTCCATGACCGACACACTTTGGGGGAGGCCTTCATCCAGCAGTGAATCGACAATGTGCTGAGAATTGTAATGAAGAACTGCTCTTTTGGTATAGCCGTGTCGAGCTTTCCTTCTTTCTTGGATTTCTCCTCGCTGCTTCGCAGGAGAGAAGGGACGAACGCTCGACACGGCCATACGGAATTCTCATGCGTCGAGCCGTGAAAACCTACATCAATACATTGACGAGGGACTGCTAATTATTATCGTTATTTTATTATCGTCAAGTTCTCCAATTTGTGTTTTTGGGGGGTTGTACCGCACTCTGTCCGGCACGACATCCTGTGATGCATGGGACGGCTGTCCAGCACAGCCTACGCATTAATGAAAACAACGCGTTAGCAACATCGCCTAGAATGTACTAAGTGCACGCACGCAAGCCCGGTGAGAGATGCTAGGACTACATGTGCATTGGGAGCGGGCGGGGAAAAAAAAATCTTCCACGCTCGCGCTTCTCATTCTTCTTCAAAGGAGAGCACCTTACTCTCATTCCTGCTCGAGAGACACGCGGGTACGTCTCTCTGCGGGCGCCACTTCCTGTGATGATGCAGCCTCTGGACAATTTGTACCTTGATAGAAACGTATGAGCCGGCTTGTCCTTTGAAGCGCCGGTTGGCGCAGAGCAACATCCGGACCGTGTCCCACTCGCCCTCGTTCCTCCATCCCCGACTACAGCCCGTCACCGTTGTCCCTGCGCCGGCGCTGTACCATCGGACGAGAGGGGAGAGATAGGAGAAAGCGTGGAGGGGGATAGAGTGAGATGAGAGGGGAGAGGTAGACACGGGTGAGTGTACGGAGGACGTTGAAGATGCTGAAGACAATCTTCAAATTGATCCCGGGTTGGATTTAAAGAAAGCGGAAGGATTGCAATGTTGGAGTGATTTACAGTCCAGCGGGGGGATGTCTGGCAGCAGCATTTGGTCCCCTGTCCATTGAGTGCGTACACTAGTGGAGAAGGTGGGTAAACACGAACATTTGAAATGGACTTTGCCGCTGGAGTTTAGTAAGGGATTAATATCTTTGCTGCTCCTTTAATGCTTTTTTGGGGCAAACGAAATCCAATTTTAATGGTCTTTAATCTGGAAAGCTGACAGCATAGTCTGGAGGATGATTTATCATGTTGTGATGGGTGAATGTTAGAATTCCGTGTGCCAACATCAAAGGTTGCATGCCCTAGTCACCCCTGTTCTTTACAATAGTCCTTGAAGACATTTCTAAGTTGTTGCTCACGTCTCACTGTCCAAGGATGTAACCGCGTATCCAGTATCCACACACGAGATGATTTCACTGCTCCATCTCCGCGACAGATGTTCTCTCAGTCATATTCTATCCTTTATCTGCCACTCCGTTGTTGTGGCAAGTGCTGTTTGTGAGCACATATTGCTGCCGTTACGGCTCACGATGGGTCGGTATGGTCAGCACGAGCTACTCGTCTAATGCCGTGTCAGCATAGGGGAGGCCCAAGATTGGCACAATTAATCGCCACTGATGTTAGCTCATGGCCAGGAATGTAACGCGGGTCACCGGTTACACGCGGTTGCCAACCAACAGATAAAATAGCGCGGTGTGGAATTCTTCAATCCCGTCAAGAAATCCGTTTCATTGAAAACCTTGAAGGGGTGAAAAAAAAAATGCCGCCGCGCGGTAAGCAGTTAACTTTATCGCAGGTCCTCCACGAAAAAAAAACATATCTTCCGAAAGGCATACATCCCCGACAGAGTTTGCTCAGAGTGTCGGGCCAGAGCTTAGGTAGAATCAATACGAAGTCGGAGTAATAATACTCGCACGGCGCAAGGCCCCGCGAGGATCTTAGGATTTCAAAGTTATTCGCGGCGTAGTGTCGGTAAATCAGCCCTTTACAGCAACAATTGTGGCCGTACGTTTGTGGTGACTGTGTAACCCAAGCAAACTGTGTGCCAGCTCCTACCTCTAGACGGCGGCCGCTTCTTATATGACAGAGCGCGGTTCGTGCTGGATTCCCGTGATCCCAACTGGGCCCTGCGGCGTGAGAGAGGGGGGGTTTAGTATTTGCTGTAAATTTAACTGTACTTAGGGGGGGCAGCACGGTGGTGTTGCGGGTGGATAGATAGATGTTTGTTATTACAGCAGAAAATATCCTGTGAGCTTCCAAGCTTTGGAAGCGGGATTCCTGCGATACAGCAAGAAGATTCCGGGTTTTGATTCCCAGCTCAGGTGCCTTTCTGTGCTCTATAGTGGACTGACGTCTCATCCTAGGTTTCGCCCTACCTTGCACCCTGATTCTGCTGGGATAGGCCCTGTCTCCCCTGCAAAGATCCACTCTCCTTGCAATTTTGAAAAATCGTACACATTTTCTGTCATGATTTGATGCAAAAATCAATTCCAGTGGCATCAGATGCATCACTAACCCATTATCTATAACGTACACAAACTGGAAATGATAATTCTGGCTCACAGACTTTGATGCTTGTTACACTGCCAGTACGTAAGCAAACAGGATAATAGACGACGTTTTGGAAAATGAACCCTTTCTCGCTTGCAGTGAAACAGGGCGATTGCCTGAAACTTTGCCTATTATACAATTTTCCTTTTAAGGCCGCGGGGATTTTTTACGAACGTGTTCAGTCTTTGTTGTTGCTATTTGTGCTTGTGCGCCACTGCCAACGCAGCAGCAGTAGCTGCAGCCATCGCCAGACAATTAGTGTAATTCCCGAAGCTGGAAGTTAGCCAGCTCATATGCACCTAGGTTTGTTGTTCTTTGTTACTGGCGGTTGTACAGCACCGCTGCCAACGCGTTATGAAGTGGCGTGATGGATGACAGGCGGACAGGCATATGCATATACAAGTCAAGTGTCAGAGCACATATCTAGACGGCACCTAACGGAAGCGGTGTTCCAACGCATACCCAGAGGGGGTTCCTTCCTGGCAACGCTGCAAATGAGCTCCCTTCCCAATTCCAGCTTCCCGGCATTAACTGTCAGTCAGCGGCAGAGCGGTGTGCGGGTGTGCGGTGCGCGTGCGGCACGGAGCGTCGCGGGCCGCCCGTCGTCGGGAGTTTGCGTCTCGAATGTAAATGGAACGACGCGACTGAAGCGCGACGCGCGGTGATATTTCCTGCGTGCGCGTGCAGGTCACGCGGGGTCGCGGGACGCTGCCGCCGTGGCGCCCACTCCGGACGACGCGGTGAGAGAACACTTGCCTACAAATCCACCGCTGCTTTGGCACCGCGCCATCCGTACGGGTTCACCCCCGCACGCTGCGTAGCGTCGCCGCTCCGGCCGCTCACCTCGACGCGAACACCCTGTGGCGTAGTTCATCGCAGCACCTCCACGCACCGCGTTTACATCACAGCGCCTGCAGCTCGGAACACCCTCATACCCCCTCACATATAGCTTATAGCGTGTCCCTTCACCTTCAAGCATCAACTCATAAGCCACAGATTCATCTTGGCACACACACACGTACGCACACAGTGCTGAGCGAAACTTTGCGGGTCTGCGTTCGCGCTTGTTACCTCACGATTCGCGAGGTTTGTGTGCGTTGAAAATGTAGTTTATTATTATTATTGTTAGTGCAAGACAAATTGGTGCTTTTGAAACCTTTTCCTCCCCCTCTGGACTTTTTTTGCAACAAGCTAGAAAATAAATCGCTTCCTTTAAAGATGAAAAAAGAAAATGAAATCCGTCGTATCTGAAATTAAAAGCTGTCCCTCGGCACCGCGCCTGCATAATTTACCTGTTTTATTTAGTTACATTTTTTTTGCACAAGTGAAAATACACACACAGAGTGCGACAGTCTAGGCTTTGACTTGCTTGTACGTGTGCAGAAACTGTGGTTTCTGGCATTTGCTTACCCCTTTAAACAAATATTGTGACGACCTTTTGTCATTGCGACAGTGGCATTGCAATTCAAGGAATGAGGCTAGTGCCTCTAGCCAAAGCCGCGTGTCGCCATGAAACAAAAATATTGGCATGGCTCTTTAGAAGTCGGATGTCACCTGGATAAAAAAGCATACCAATCAGTGGTCGCGTTTTATAAGTCGCTCTTACCCCAACCGAAATCTGTATAACTGTTGGTTTGAGATGTGCCAATCGTCCGATATGTGTCCTACAATCACAGTCACGAGGGCTGAACTTGTTGAATGAATGTGGTCCGTGATGGGTTCTCTTTTTTTCAAGCATTAGTTACCTGGCTGATACGATCAAAATTCTGCACGCATGAAATGTGCTTTCATCACCGCTGTCTCACTGAGATTGGAATCCTCAGAATCCTGGCAGCGTTGGCTTAGTCATTCAGGTATGGGCACACTCTTTATGGATTAGAAGAGCCAATGAATGAATCAAAAGTTTTACATAACCAGGCGAGAAACCAAATACAAGTTTGCTTGGTAAGAACAAATGGCAGG
>JAZEWU010000035.1:5759950-5770476 GCA_036362915.1 Geotria australis
GCTCCGGCTCACCGCGACCCTGTATAGGATTAAGCGGTTTCTGAAAATGGATGGATGGATTTTTTGTTTAAACATATCTGAATTTGAAACTTAAGGTCACGCCGCCACCCCTCCGAGTCATCCCCCCCCTGACACCTACCTTTATTTCAACGGTCGTAGCAGCCAGCCGGGCCAGACACAAAGGGAAGGTGACACAGAGGGTACGAGCCAAAGTGCCTCGGGCCACGGGGGCTGGCGGTGGCATCCAAATGAGGGGCCTGTCCGTCAGCGGTGGTGCCCTCCCCTGCGCGTCACTCTCCCGGCGGCGGATTGCAACGGTCCGGGCTGTCGGCGAGCTCGTGCCGCGCCGACGCATTCCGTAATTGCGCCCGTTACCTGCCGTCCTTTCGCGCGCTGGCGGTTAGGGTCCTCCGTGGGCGCCGGTAATTTCTCTTTTAGTGAACACGAGCGCGGCGTGACGCGGGCCTGGCGCGGCGCGCCGCCGTGGCGAACGAGCGGCGACTCGGGGAAAAATGCGCCGCGTGAAACGAGTTAAATAACGGTGCCCGAGCGTTGATTAGGTGCGGCGCTTGAAAAGAAAATGATCGGATACTTTTTTGATCGACGTGATTTTTTGTTCACCGGCGACCTTTATTTAACCGGAGGAGAGTTCGTTGAGATGCGTTGCCTCGTATCGCTGCGCAGATTCATTCGCTTTCTTTAAAAAATACATTGAAGTCATTGATATAATAGGCGTTGTTATTCAATCTGCGCTTTCTAACCCCCCCTCACCCCATTATGGTCTTTAACTTAACTATAACATTAGCATACTTTATAATTATTAATTTCTCACTCGCATAATTCAACGCATGTATCATTAGTGCTAGATTTGATTTTAATTGATGATTAAATGCATAATTACGCGCCTATTCAGTGTTCCAAATTACTCCACTATAACCCCCACCTCCATCCCCTCCGATTCAGTGAATTTTCTTTATTCAGGGTGACAATATACATTCAAAAATGAATTCATTTGAAAATTAGCAATAGCATGTAAATGATTTTTAAAATAAGGCCTGGGTTTGCTCTTATAATGTAACGATTCCTTGAGGGGGCAATTTTCAACAATATAACATCCATATGCAACTGCATCTCAAGATTCTGGGAAAAGTAGCGGGCGATGGGAGCATCATGGGGATGAAGTAAGTGTAAAAACACACGTCTATGGGGAAGAGACGGTCAGTGGTAACATCTGCGCTTCACAGCAAGAAGGCCCCGGGTTCGAATCTCGGCTCGGGTGCCTTTCTGTGTGGAGTTTGTGTGTTCTCCCCCTGTTCTGCGTGGGTTTCCTCCGGGTTCTCCGGTTTCCTCCCACTACTTAAAAAAACATTCATGAATTATTCGGACGATAACATCATAATATATAGGAAGCAGTGTGTGGCAATATGGCGTCGGCAAAAACCGCCTGGCTGCCTCCTCCGCCTCTCTGCGCTTTCCTGGCGCCTCTGAGTCGTTCTCTCGTCGAATGAGTACCTTCGACAGTGAATGAATATGTGCGCGTTATAAAGGTAAAATTATTCTTATTATTGGCACTTGAGACGAGGAATGTTCGAGCAAGGACTGGAACGTGGGCAGCGAATCCATGAAACAGATGGCTGAGGAGAGTACCTTCCAGACCACTGGGGCAACAGACGAGAAGGAGCGACGTCACACCGAGCTAAGGTTGACCGTGGGCCACGTCTCGAGTGGAGACCACATGAGAGGGGTTAAATAAGGATGAGACGGGGAAGCAGCAGGGGGCGGCGCCACGGAGGATCTTTAAAACGGCGAGGTTGGTCTTGAACTTGGTCCAGGCTTGGATCTGCAGCCAGTGGAGGGAGGCCTGATGGGATGTGTGTTGCTGGCATTACCAGGCGCCCACTCGGAACAGCATGTTCCCTGTTTGTGCGAGTGAGCGTGGGGAGGGGTAGTTTAGCGGTTAGCACCCCCCGCGTTTCGAAACCAGCGAGTTCAATTTCCCGCTCACGACTGATGATAACATTGGCGAATTTTCAAACCGGTTCTGGGTCTCCACCTAGGTCGACCCGGCCTTGATTGAGTAGCTGGTGTCGTTTGGTAAACATCACCGCTGGGGAGACAAAAGCGGGCAGGCGTTAGCTGTAGCCACATCATACCGTCGTGCAGCGTGCCGGCTTTATTCGTCGCTCGCGAACAGCACTTGCCCCAACTGTCCGTTAAAGGCTATACGGGCGTGTTTGTATGCGTGTATGAACATTTGCGAGTGAGTGAGTAAGATGGGCATTGGCAGCAGCAGTCACTACTCAGCGGTTTACACAGGGGAATTAAACTTGTGCAATATAGATACAAGCCAGTCAATTCTAATTGTGTTTGCTATTCGGGTTTTATTTTATATCAAAGAGATGCTTGCGAGCCCTGACTGACATTTAGGTTGTGCTAGCAGAAAAAAAGCGATTTTATAAAGGATATTTTATATATATTTACAATAGAGAATCATGTCACCTCCTTCATCGCTTTCATCGCCATGCCATGTGTGTCTTAAAAATCCCCCCACACAGTATAATTTGGCATATTAGCACTTTCAGGAAATCGTAATATATGGACATGACGTACGGCACACGGCCGCCTTCCCTCGTGGATAATGCTAGAGATGTGTTCTTGTTATTTTCGCACGCACTTATTAGGCCAAGTGTTGCACAGAGCACTCTCAGGAGGGGGTCAGGGTTTCAGTGTCATAGTGAGAATATAGGTGGTGAGCCGGGGGGGGGCAGGGGGAAGTCGGCGCCAATGCAGGAGTGAGTTCACTGCACCACGAAGCCGGTACCCTGAGTTTGATTCCCGGCCATGGCTAATATCGGTAGCGCGAACCATTTCTGAACCAGTCCAGGGTGCTCATTCAAGGACCCAGACTGACCAGTGCGGCGAAGTATGGTTGCACGTCTCCTCTATGACTGGTACCACGTGGGTAGGCCTTAATCCACCAGTGGATTGTCAAGGAACTTTGTACTGATGTAGGATTTCACGGCTCGATTCATGATGGTTGCTCTTGATTATTAAATTATTGTATTGATGTAGGTTTTTACGACTTGATGCGTGGGAATTGCTGTCAAGAGCTGCTCTTTCAGGATGTGCTGAGCGTTCCTCTGTCCTCTGTGACTTTTTCGTCCCTCGTTGGAGGCATCATCAGGCTTAGCATGAGAGAGGAGGAACGCTCTATACGGCTATCCCAAAAGAGCAGCTATTACATTATCGACATTATCCAAATTTCTGATCTTTGTCTGTTTGCTGTTACCACAATCTGATTGGTAGATGGCTAGGTGTGAATGTAGTCTTAATGTGGTTGACCCACTATTACATTGCGATTTTTAAAAATTAATGTGTGCTATTGCTAATTTGAAAATAACCACTTTAACTTAAATAAGTAATGTGATTTAAAATTTACGGTCACGACTTTCAATTAATTAAAATGCTTAGTTGCTTTTCTCGTGTAATTGCAAACGTGCTATGGGCATTGGTTCGTGAGATGGAGATGTTCCCACTGCGGCAGACTGGTGCAGTGGTAACATCTGCGCCTCACAGAAATAAAGTCCTGCCCGAGGCGGTTCGAACCCCCCCCTCAACTCTAGTGAAGTAACATTGCCCCATGATAGAGAACGGCCTGTGGAAGATGATATCACGGAAATACTTCTGAGATCACTGAAAGTGGCCTCTTATAATAATAATAGCATTTATAGAGCGCTTTGCACCCGACAGTCACAAAGCGCTGCACAGGGCTGCGGAGAGAACGGCATGTCAACAACAACAGAGAACGGAAAATCAGCATCCTACCATAAAGATTTTAAAAACTCAACACATTTGTCAGTAACACGGTGGCCTTATAGGAAAACTATATAATAGACGATATTTTGGCAAATGGTGCTTCATTATCGACGTGCTATGAATAATAATAATATCAATTTATATAGCGCCTTTCACCCGAGGGTCACAAAGCGATGCACAAGGGCCATTGCCCAAAACGTCACCTGTTATATATACCATATTCAATTTACATATTTTTCCCTTAAATGCCAGGGTGTTATTGACCAATGGGGTTAACGTTTTTAAAAAATTATTTTGCTATCGCATCAGTGCCAATGCATTAACGGCAGCAGCAGCAGACTTTCCAAATAATCTGGTGTAAATATGTTCCCAGCCTGGCAGTGAAACCCATTTCTCCTTTCTGGAATTTATCTAAATTCATTGACAAATACCAATGTAATGTGATTGGGATTTTTACATGTAGTTGGTGGTGACAGGGCTGAAACCTTTCAATCCCCTGTGTAGTTAACGGGCCAGGGTCAATCACAGGTGGCTGCCTGGATTTTTTAACCAAAAGATCTCCGTGACCTCCACGCTACCCGGACGCCACACGTTTGAATTCAGATTTAAATGCAATTTTAATTCCCTATCCTTTTTTTCTGAATTCGTTTTTTTTCCCCGCAAAACAATTACCATTTACACTTCATTTCGTTTCAACCCCCGCATTTTTACCCATTTGTCCCTATTAAATATTCATGTCTGGGTGCACTCTGACTTAAATGAGTAACCGTATTAGAAGTGGTTACAGCCCATTTGGTAGCAGAAGTTCAAACTCGGGCCAGACCTGGCTTTTAGCATCGTCATCATCATCATCATCGTTAACTTCATCATCAGCAAAACCACGAACACTGGCTCTTTTAAACTGATGCCACCTGGCAAGGCTACGCCATCCGGGTGGAAGTCGGCGACGGTCGCTGCGTTAATTGAGAAGACACCGCGCGCCGCTATATCGATGTCAAACGTCTACCGCTGGCTGAGTCCCGTCAAGTGAAATCATCGCACCGAGCGGTCACCGAGGCTTGACGACGCCCGAATTGGCGCTGCTCAGCTGTTGCAGTCGATGCCACTTCTGATTATCTTCTTGTGCATGTTTGCAGACGTGTTCTCGTTCATATAGGGTCTGCATTCTTGTTCCCCACCTGCTCCACTCAATCCTTTACTGGGCCATCTCCGTATTCACGCCTCAGTCATTCCTACGCTGGTGGTCCACCGCTCGAGACCACCTCTCTCCTTCCATGTCTGCGTGCTGGTGTACTCCCCGCGGCCATGTAGCCATTGTGTGGGCTTTAGCTGGGGGCGTCCGGTACCCTTCGAAAGTCTTAGCGTTTGTACTGATGTAGGTTTTCACGGCTCGATGTATGAGAATTGCTCTCCGTAGCTTTTCTTTCGTGATAGCCGTGTCGAGTGTTGGCGACGTTTTACCTCTCATGTGGGAGGCGAAACCTTGTGGGTGGCGAAATGCCACAAAGGAGAGAGTAGGAACACTCGACACTTCTATCGCGAAAGAGCAGCTATGTCGAGCAATTCTCAGTCGTAACGTTAATTATAAAGTCGGCTTAACGTCGACTGACCCTCGGGGTCGTGTAAATCCTCCGCAGGGCGGCGGCACGAGAAGGACCCTCGTGGACACGGACGACGAGTCGCAGGAGCAGCTCCACGGCAGACCCGTCACTCCCGTGCACGCTCTCATCCTCACGCCGTCCGCCGGCTGCCGCCCCTCCAGGTGAGCCGGCTGTGCCACTCGGTGCCGCCCTCCCGCCGCCTTCCCGCCGCCTTCCCGCCGGCCGTGAGAGCGAGCTCACAACCCCAGCGCGTGAGCTCTCGACGCGCGTCCTGACGACGAAGGCCCGGCGCGCGGATTTACGAGCGTCGGGCTAAACCGCCGCCGCACTGTTCGCCGGGAACCCCCGAAAGAGTTTGCAAGCTCACTGGGTATTTTCCTGCTGTAATAATAATAATAATTTTACATTTATAACGCGCACATATTCATTCAATGTCAAAGATATCCATTCGACGATAGAACGACTCAGAGGCGTAGCGAGGAAAGCGCAGAGAGGCGGAGGAGGCAGCCAGGCGGTTTGCCGGCGCCATATTGCCACGCACTGCTTCCTATATATTATGATGTTATCGGCCAACTAATTAACGACTGTTTTTGTAAGTTGTGGGAGGAAACCGGAGAACCCGGAGGAATCAGCAGGCAGAACAGGGGGAGAACACACAAACTCCACACAGAAAGGAGCCCGAGGCGGGACTCAAACCGCCTCGGGCAAGACCATTCTTTCTGTGAGGCGGATGTTACCACTGTGCCACCCTGCTATAAATAATAATAATAATAATAGCGTTTTATATAGCGCCTTTCACCCGAGGGTCACAAAGTGCTGCAAATAATAAACACCCGTCTGTCATGTGTCCATCCCGCGCAGCTCGTCGGCGACGCTGTCCCGCGCGGACTTCGCTCGGCTCCACGCGGCCGCCGGCCTCCTGGAGATCCGTGACGTCCACGGCCGCCCCGCCGACATGGTCGACCCCGACGACCCCGTCGCCTTCGACCTCACGCGGGAGGAGGCCGACCCTCTGAAGGGCAACGAGATCGTGCTGCAGTTTCTGGCCTTCAGCAGGTGCGTGGCCCCCGTGCAGCTGTTGGTCACGCCCGAACGCTTTCCAGATAATAATAATTCGAATTCGAGTCGATTCTTCGAAGCGTGATGGTTATATGACAGTTTCCCATTGCAACAAGTTCTTCTTTAGTTGCGGACAGCCCTTCAACATTTAGATATGTAATAGTCAGTGCTGGCCTTAAAGGCGGCGGGCATTGGCCTCAAATGCGATAACGCGTAGCGACATCTCACCGCATCGCGAAAACGTGGCAGGACTTTTGTGAACAAGAGTCTTGAAACTCGGCGACACTTTCGTGGGTAAACAAGCATCGTAGTAATAATAATCGTGATTAAATTGCGGCACACACGAAGATGGTCAGATGCACGCTTTTCCATGCCACAGCCTGCAAATTCAGTGAAGCAAAATGTGCGCTGAAATGTCCTGCAGCTGCGACATCTGGCCGCCATCGTACACCCAGTTTAAACACAGTGTTCGGCTCCCAGTGTATTCACGACCGATGCAAGAATTCACCCAGTGTCCTCCATCTCCACTCCCCCCACCACCACACCGCAGGCGATTTAAGGAATTGGGTCACGATTTATTCCAAGATTTTTTTTTTTAAATAACATTCGGTTGAACGTGGTGGCAGCTGTTAATTACCGTGTCACACGTGAACCCGCTGCATATGCCAGATACAGATCGAAAAAAACAACAGTTCAATTCCTGCTCACGGTCAACACCGGTGATGATTTTTTTAACCAGTCCTGGCACCTTCTGTAAGTCGACTCAGCCTCAAATTAGTACCTTCTGCGACTTGTAAATATCTCCACGAGGGAGACAAAGACAGCCGGCCCTGATGCTGGCCACCCGCCCAGTTGTATGCCGTGCCGGCTTTCATAAGTGCACTTGCCCCTGTAGTCTGTTAGGGCTACACTGGGGAATCTGTGTCTTGACGCTTACCGAACATTTCAGTTATTTCTTGCTACTCATATGTAGCCGGGAATTGTAATGCATGTCACCGGGTTTGTAAACACGGTGTGATTGCTCGCCACCCCCACCGATCTCACGATACATACCCAGTGATGTCCCGGAAAATGACTAGAGTGCAACCGTGTACCGCGAAGTGGACATTACAGGCCCGGTAACATTGTTTGCAAGTGTAGGAAGCTCACTGTGCTGGCATTATAAACCCCAAACCGTATATTTGAAACGTTCTTCCTAGTAATTCGTGACGTTAGCCGCTGTCCCAACATAACCCCGGGTCAGCCAGGTCATCTTTGTTAAGGGAGATATTGAATCTCATTGGTCTCTCACCGGGTTTAACAAAGGGCATCTGTCAATCCAATCAATTGGGCGAGATCAAATTGCCTTTTAACCTTAGTGCTGAGTTTTGTTGCCCAAATGACTCACGTTTCCACGTGTCACTGGAATTATGACGGTTATGGGACAGGATAGCAATTATTGTATGTGATGGGTCGGATGTATGGTGTGTTGGTTAATGATGATGATGAGTCTGTTGACTATAAATCATATGGGTTTCGTTTTAACACAAAGATCAGCATGGTACTGATAATTCGATTGATTGTAATGATGACGATGCTGTTGATCAATAATGCAAATTCTCCTGATGATAATAATAGTGATGCTAATGAAAACCATACGTTCATTTGTTATCAGTAATTGCTTCATCCTCTAGAGCAGGGGTGTCCAAACTTTTTTCCTGAGGGCCACATACAGAAAAATATACGAAGGACTGGGCCACTCACTAGACATGAGGTATACTGCCTCACTTCTAATGCCATAGACCATTATATTTTTAGACTTTAATACGTGCCAATTTAAAATGGATGGCGGGCCGCAGTTGGCCCGCGGGCCGTAGTTTGGACACCCCCGCTCTAGAGGGTCACGGTGAAGCCGGAAGCCTATCCCGGCAGACACGGTGCGCAAGGCTGGGCATTACCCAGGATGGGACGTTAGTCCATTGCAGGGCACCAGGAGGAATATAGTCAACAGGCCAATTAAGCTAGGCAGCAGCAGTGTTTCTTTGGACTGGGGGGAGAACGTGCAAACTCCGCACAGAGAGGCAGTCGATCCCGGGCCCTCCTCGCTGTGAGGCGGCAGCGCTACTCACCGCGCTTATGAAAACCACGACGATGCTAATCGCGGTCACCGTGACGGCGAACGCGATAACGTACACGGACAGCGACAGTAAAAGTGACAAAGTGACCGGTAGTGCAAACATCGATAGTCAACGTGGCTTTGACCTCAATGTGATAATGGTCACTGACACCCGCGACCGTGTGACTGACTCAACTGTAAATTGCATCACTGCATCCGGTAGGTCTATAAGAAGCGGCGTATACATATCCTCCTTATCTCATCAGTGAGCAACCCCACGGCGATGTATTGATGACCGGCGTAAAAAAGAAAAACGTCGATGCCGCGATCAATACACCTTCTTCGCGCCGATTTTTGATGTACGCAGGTGGCTGTTTTTAAACCGAGAAAGTGAATAATTAAAACTAACGTGTTAACAAAAAAAAAACAGCAATCCCGTGCCATATTTCCGAACCATCTGCCGCTTTCATGTTCGGCGTCCCGCTGACTCGGCGCCAAACAGAGCGGCAAGCGGCGGCGGCGGCGGCGGCGTGGGCAGGCTGGATGGCGGCGACGAAGGCGCCCGCGCTCCCACGTCCGTCTACTTCACGCTGCGATTCTACCGCTTCCCGCCGGCCGCCACCCGCGCCCTGGCCCTCTCGGAGCCATCGGCCCGCGGCCGGTCGGACGAGCCCGCCCTCCTGTTGCCCCTGGGCCCCGACGGGATTCCGCTCAAAGGTAATAATAATAATAGCATTTATAGAGCGTCTTTCACCCGAGGGTCACAAAGCGCTGCACAGCGCTGCGGAGAGAACGACAAATCAACAACGACAGAGAACGGTAATCAGCAACAAATTAAGCGGCGGTAACGTCACCACGCGCCTGTGCCAGGCCTAGTGCACTTTGAGTACAAAAACAAATATCCCCCGTTTATAGCCTTAAGAGACTGTAGGGTCAAGTGCTGTTAGCAATCACCGATAAAGGCCGACGCAGCACGCGAGGGGGTGGGTGGCCAGCACCACGCACCCATACAGACACAGACCACACAGACAAGGACAACATCCTCCACATTCATAACAGACTTTTGGGGCAAGTGCTGCTAGCGAGCACACACACATATTACCGTACACCAAAGCCGGCAAAGCAAAAACACGAATACATCCTATTTAGCGATATCAACAATTAGGTGCTCATAGCGGGCACTAAGGCAGGAATGAAGCGGCAATGTTGCCAGCCACCTTTGCATCCCGAGTAACAAATATCGATACAATAGGTGTGATTTCTTGACCTCCCAGAGTTTAATTATGTAGTTTAAAATCGCTGTATTGCCTGAAGAAATTATCTTCTCTTAACGACTCGTTAACGAGTAAAAATCTGGGTGAAAGCAATTACATGTATCGCAATGTTTAACTCAGTTTTTTTTTACTTGGTGAATTATATGCAATGCTGTGTGCAAATGGTTATTTGTTGTTTTAGTTTGGTTAATTTGTTATTTATATATATATATTTTGTTAATTCGCGTCTTTGTTGTGTCGCAGGAATCCCGTAAAGAGCTTGCACGCTCACTGGTTATTTTTCTGCTGTAATAAATAAACATCTATCTATCTATCTGATGGTTGCTCTTCACAGCTGTTCCCTCGGTTTAGCCGTGTCGAGCGATCTCCATCTCTCCCTTGCGACGTTTCGCCTCCCACATTGGAAGCATAACGCCCGATGATTATTAGCACACTTTTTATCCCGTTTGCCCCGGCGGTTCGCCCGAGTCCCTGCCGGCTGCCCTCGCCCGTCGCTCGCCGGCTGCCCCCCGTGTGACCCTGACGTTGTGTCGCCCGACGCCCGGCTCTGTAGACTTACCGCTGCCTCGCTTCGACACCTGTCGCACGAATTATATCTCGTGACCCTCCTGTCCGTTGCCGTGGCTCACTGAACGGCCACCTCTTTGACTCGGCTGTCACTCGTAAGTCCTGTCTGCCGAT
>JAZEWU010000035.1:5770822-5781972 GCA_036362915.1 Geotria australis
TCGTTGTTGACATGCCGTCCTCTTCGCGGCCCTTGTGCAGCGCTTTGTGACCCTCGGGTGAAAGGCGCTATATAAATTGAAATTATTATTATATAGAGGGATGCAGTGTCTGGTCTATGTTGGCGCCGGCCTACCGCTTGGCTGACTTCCCCCTCTCCCTCCTCTCTGTGGTTCCTTGTGCCTCTGAACCGTTCTCGTTTGTTTGAGCGAAAAAAACTGCACACGTTATAAGTTGTAGATTCTGTCTATTGTTAAATATTGCCGGGATTATGACCCTCCCCAGAGCATCCCAGTTTTCATTGTGGTTTCACCCTTTGACCGAAATGACCGATCGAGTGGCGATCTCTCCACTCCTCTATGTGTGAGAGGTGGACGTAACAAAAAGTGACATTAAATAGCGTGATTTTTTGGAAACCTCATCTGTTGTTTGAAAAGGCCTGTGTAAAGGTCCCAGTCGCAAATTAAAAGATCCGCGGAAAGGTCGAAGCAGCAAATTAGAAGACCCTTGTAAGGTGAAAGCTTTTAAAAAAAAGCAATAACGTGAAGCGCGCTGTCACAATTCGCCATTTAACGTCTGTTATTTCGACGCGTAGGGATGACGCGTGGCGATGATGCGTACGTTTGCCAGTCTCCGTTTCGTCGAGCGTGCCGTGCAGATCACGGTAACAAATTTTTTTTTACGTGTCAAACGTTGAAGGTGAACATAATTAGCGTGTTTTTTCAAGCATTTGCCTCTGCAAGTCATTTAAAATCCAGGGTAGCACCTTCAAAACTTGATGCTCAACCAATGACTCATTGTTACTGCCCACCTCCCTCGTGGTCTAATTGCCTCCTGCCCCAATAACACATGTGACTGTGGCGAGATGCCTCCCTTGTACGGAATGACATTCTATCCGCACCTCATTTTGCAACTCCTGCCCCGAGTTTGAATTTCACAGATTTAATCACCGATTGTCAAACGTGAAAATTTTACCCGTCGTTTTTATGTCTTTTATCAGGATCAACGCGAATAGTTTTAGCACCGGTTGGGCCATTCTCAACCGGTGGGTCATTTTCCCTGTGTTTTCACTCGGCCGAAACGCTGACCCGTACGCAACCGTCCACATTGCAGGGGATCATTTCCGCATTGATTAAGTGTCACACTTGCGTCGGAGATTCATTTCTTGGCATGCCGCGGCACGTCGTTGCGCAGCGAACCCGCTCGTGAATTCCAGTTTGCGGAGGTCAGGCACCTCCGATGTGGTTAATTGTATGAGTGGCGGTTTTCTTGGTGTGCTTGGCATTTCATAACCGCCGGAGCGAGGCCTTGGCACGAGCAGTCCAGAAAACACGGGATTGATCCCTTTTTTTTTACTCACGGAAGCATTAACATTGAATCCTACCGATCACCCGCAGCTGCTCGCCCACTCGACATCGTTTTGTTGGCAGGCAACGTAGAAAACTACGGTGGGTCTTTTTTGTTTTCCCCTAGCACCTGGTTCATGCACAAAAGATACAGTATTTGAAGAATAAATCATCGTTAATGGAACAGAGAGAAGTTTGGCGAGATTGGATCATGACACAGGGCGGCATTTGCCGTTCGCCCAGCTTATCGGCAACATGCAGGCCCGGGCCGTGTTATGCGTAAATCGTTTTACAACTTTTTCTGGCCCTTACCATTTAGCGGACATTGTCAGTGATCGCGCTTGCTCGCGGCGAAAACGCGACGTGGTTCTGCGACATTTGTTGCGTCCGAGCGCGAGCTGAGTGGGCATCGGGCGGGCAGCTGGGGCAACACAGGGGCGCGTGGCGACGCCGGCAGTGTGGGCCACACGACCTCTAACGCCAGCGATTTGTCCCTCTCGCTTAACGACATGTAGATTTGACATCCGATATTTACCAATGTTTTCAATTCAGCGAGGAAGCTCGAGGCTGGACGGTCTAGATACCCCGTGCTCTGGCACGGTTTACATTTCACCGAGCGGGACGCACTAATTATATTTTTTTTATTGTATAGCCCTGCAACGTTCGTACAGGCATTCTGGTTTAAGTAAGATTACTTCGGTCGATGTATGATAATTTATGTCGCGCGCATCTACACATACGTGAACATGCTCTTGTAAAATATGTATGATTCTCCTTCCATATGAGAGATGAAGGCTCCCTCGGATTAGCCAGATGATTTCAGTGGGGATATCGACCTAAAGCGTGCGCTTTCCTATAAGCATAGTCATCAGATACAGGCTCGTGATGGACATTCCCATTGGTGGAGTTCAGGACAGGGTCACGCGAACAGGCCTTGTTGGACTTAATTGGTATTGACTCTTTAATTGGTATGAATGAACACGGCGTGTATGAATGTCTCAACTCAAAGCAGCATGCTTTCAAGTATTCCACGGCACACAAATGCCAACGTAATTGCATTTTAGGCGTAGGTTTCATTACGCGATGAATAGCACGTGATGGATTTTTGCTCAACCTTGATTTTAAAAATGAGTCTCTGTTAAATCTCTACTCGACCTCAGTCTAACTCATTATCAATATTCTGTGAAAATGAAGGATTATAAATGCAGTACGGACTGTGTTTTACTATCCGAACTCAGCCACGCGTGGCTGTGATTAGAGCACGTGACTCGTTGTACGGTGGTCTCGAGTTCAATATCACGGTTGATGAAAATAAGCATCACATCTGAGCAAGTCAGCCGTGGTTGACCCTGCCATGTGAATGTGGCATTTCCTCCACTGGCTTGAGACTCCAAGTGAAGATGTATGGAGAAACGTGCTTCTTTGAGCAACGAGAAAACGCGTTAGGCCAGAGCTACTTCTCGATGTCGAGCGGATGAAGCACACTGCCGCGGTGATCTACAACCGCATGTTTACCCCAAAAATCTGCCGAGAACGAACCTCGGCCAAATTGGCCAGCCGGGTGCCTTTGACCATGAAATTGATGGAATAATTTGTAAATGTGTTGACCGGTCCCTCGTGGGTTACGATGTTGAACTACAGCACGTGGTGAAGCTAGGAGAAAACAACCTCGACCGCATTTGCCAACCTCCGGCTCGATAACCCTGGTGCAGAGTGCGGCGTTGAGAGGCCGGTGCTGGAGAGAGGGGGGGAGGAGAAAATGTGAAATAGCAGTGATCTTGTACGTGGAAAAGGGTTCTTGATAAATGTATTCGTGTAGGTTTTTCACATTTAGATGTATGAGAATTGCTCTTAAGAGTTGTTCTTTCAGGATGGCCGCGTCGATGATGCCTTCAACGTGGGAGGCGGAACGTCGCAACAGAACGAGGAGGAAAGCTTGACACGGCTATCTCGGAAGAGCAGTTCTTAATAGCATTTTATAGAGCGCCTTTCACCCGAGGGTCACAAAGCGCTGCACAACGACAGAAAAAAACTAATAAAAACCAACGCAACAAAAAAATTGATGATTAAGGCTGCTTCGAATACACTGAAAGGTCGTGAATCTGGCAATCTTAAGAGCGACAAAAATATGCCAGCGTCCCCTAAGATGGCCGTCACTTCCTTAAAGACAAACACGGAGGGAGACAGGGAGGGAGGGTGAGCTACAGGGGGAGACATAGGGACACAGAGACAGGAGCAACAACAACGAAATAACGGTGACCGATCCGAGCTAACGCAGCCGAGCTGAGCGAGTGAACGTGTCCCTCCGTCGCGATGCCGACACGGCGATGCAGGTTCTGCGGGACTGCATCTGAAGTACCTGGTGGATCCCGGCGCCATGAAGTCCGGGGAACGTCGCTGCTTCTACAACTACCTCGCCCTGCACACGCTGCACATCGACGTGTGGGACGCCCGCTCCCTGTTGCCCGTCGGGGCCTGTTCCATCCCACTGAAGGTGCCCACCACCACCACCACCGCCACTGCCACCACCACCACCAGGAAGGAGCCGAAATGCCTTCCACTCGGTCTCGTGGCATTTGCTTTAATGTACTCGCCGTGATCGAAACGTCGAATTCTCATCATCGGGAGTTAAGGAGGGCCACCTCGCCCGGCTTAATGCAAGTTTTGATGCTGCCTCGTTGCTTTTTCCTTCCAAGAGAGCTCGCAACGAGCCAAGCGTACACCGACAGGACCCCTCGCTTGTGCGGTTGCGCCGCTGAGCCGTGCCACCGCGCCACCACCCCACCACGCGCGCTCGATTTACGTTATCTCTTCAACTGCAGTAAAACGATTCCGCGGCCAGTTGCAGTATCTTTATCGGTGTTTTCGTCTCGTGTGATTTAACGACCCTACGGGTGTACGTGTTAACGACCGTGCCAGTGCGTGTGTTGATGACTGCGCCGCCGGTGTCTGTGCTGACGACTCTGCGAGCGTCCGTGTCGATGACTACGCGAGCGTGTATGCCGGCGTTTTCGTGGATAGATAGACGTTTATTATTACAGCAGAAAAATACCCTGTGAGCTTGCAAGCTCTTTACGGGACTCCTGCGACACAACGAACATGCGAGTTGCTGACAATAATTAAAATGTATACAAGAATCATAAATAACCAAGATTTAAATCAACCGACAAAAAACATATTTACACGTAGCATTGTACACATGTTTCAATGGATAACCATCGCGCTTTGAAGAATCGCAAAGAAGAAGAATGGATGACTTTGAAAGTGTTATTCCAATGTCTGTGTTGATGACTGCACCAGTATCTATGCCAGTCTCCGTGTCGATGACTGCTCGAGTCTCCATGCCCCCCCCCGCCCCCCGCGTGGCGAGCAGCACCTGCTGCGGTGCGGGCGCGGCGCGGTGCAGGCGTGGCACCACGTGGACGTCGTCACCACCGACTACGAGCAGCTGCACGCGAGCGGCCCGCGGGCGCTCAGCGCAGCCGCCACCGTCGTGGGCCAGCTGCACCTGCGCGTGGGAAACACCGGTACCCGCTCGGCCGAAAACCAACGGGCGACAAGCGTGGCGCCGCGGCGATGGGCGCTCGAGCCTCGCAGCTGCAACGGCCTCTCTCTCCGTCTGGACATTTTCCTAGGGTTACTCTGGATCCCTCCCATCTGTATGTCTGAATCAAGCTGAAGCCTCCCGCAAATCACGGGACTTCCGCGTGGCTCTCCGTCAGTCGGAATCCCTCTCCGCTATCTCAGCTGCCGCCCCCTGTGAAAACAGACGCTGCTCGGCCGTGCAGCGTCAAGGCCCTTGTGTGGCCTCTCCCTCCCTGTCCTCATCTTTCCTGATCCTGTAGTCATGTTTTGTTCGTGGCTTTTCCGTCCGTTTTCTCTCACTCCCCCGTTCGTTTCCGGTTACTTTTTATTTTTCCCTGCAATGTATCGTTGCCTGCACTCCCCTTCCCTGTTGCACTCGTCGGATAAAATGTTGCCAGTATCTGAAACAAACATTTACAATTTAACTGGTAATGGCCAAACATCCCAATGCTGAAAAATAATTTGAATTTTACTCTTAAGGGGATTACAAATAGTAACATTGCCCATCTACTAAGCAAAACTTGGCAGGATCCTCCTACAAACTCAGGCTTTCCTGAGTAAACAAGCTTAATAATTGGCGTAAAAAAATTTAAACGTAATTTTTTTTTTTAAATCTACAGTGCCGGATTATGAAGCGTTGCAAATTCAAATGCTATTTGTAGGTGACTCGGCCCATCATCCCTTCGGGGTTAATAAAACGAGTACCACTTTGAAAGTAAGTCAACAGCGGTCAATCAATGAAGAGAATGTCCTTCGCGCCTCCCTTGAAAATGTTGAATATCTTCAGCTGGCTTAGAGCCCCACAGTGGAGTTGAGTGGCATTTTCACACTCGTTTGAGCATGGAGGCTAATTGACTTTGTCTTGCCATGCTGTTCAGAGCACTGAGCATGCCTCATCTCAGCTGTTGGTCCTGTGCCAGCGGTAGACATTCTATGTTTCCCCCCGCCTCTGTCCTAGTTTATAATTAATTATCGCTCAGCAGCAACAACTGTAGTTGAATGGTGCCACCATCACTTGCTCAGTTCCCATATGAAGGATAGATGAGTAGAGCGGTGTTACGATGAGGATGATGAACGTGGTGCCCAAGGCTATGATCGTAGTGGCGGACGCCAGCAGTGGTGTGCGTGAGCGATTGCAGGGCTACACCTTTGTATGATACAGAAATAACGAAGAGAATACATTATCCTGTGATTAATGGGGTTTTTTTTGTTCCGCGGGTTGTCTCTTAAAAACAAAGTGCAGAATCGTTGCTAATGAGACACATCAGTGGTGCGTAATTTTTTTCTTTCTCTCAACGTTATTTCCCCACCCTATTTATTTTTAGCCGCTTCCAATTTAGCCCATAATCGTCCCCCGTAACACAATTTGGCGCCGCATTGATTTGCACGCGCTGCAGGGATCAATGTTTGAAATGAATCCATTAAAGTCATAATGATGACGCATTAATTGAATTTCCGATCCGAAACGCGAACGCAAACGCTCCCGACCGCCCGACTCGAACGATCGGCTCGGCGCGGGTTTTCGCTCTCAGCCGCGCTGCGCCGATACGGCGGCCCGGCGAGCCGCCGGGCCGTCGTTGTCCGGGTTCTGCGTTCCGCCGGTTCAAATACGACCCCGGGGCTCCCCGACAGTCCGTCGCCGCAACGTTACTGAACAAACGGAGCCATCTGCTCATTGGCCCGGACGGAAACGGGGTCGCAACGCGACGCCGCTCCTCGCGCGCGCGCCTTCACATCGCCGCGGTGCGTTGCCGCGTAAAATTCTCGGAGAATCGCTGTCAAGCGGATCGGGTGCGGCAGTGGCAGAGGTGGTGGTGGTATGGTGTGTAAGCCACTAGGGAGACAAAAGCGGCCGGGCGTGGTGCTGGCGGCCCACCCTTCCTCCTGTGCCGTGCTGCCCCGTGTAAGCGCTACTCGCTAACAGCACTTGACCCTACAGTCTGTTGAGGCACCTTTGCATAGACGCTGTGTAACGGAGATTCGATTCACCGATTAATATTGATTCTTAAGGTGTTGATGTCAGTTTCCACCCTCCTAAGAGCTGCTCTTTCGGGATAGCCGCGGTGAACGTTATTCCTCTCAACTGCGTGACGTTTCGCTACCCACGTTGGAGGCATCTTCAGGCGGATGCCAAAGGAGAGAGGAGAAATGCTTGCCACTGCTATCTTGAAATAGCAGCAGTTCGCATTGATTATTCAGCTCAAGATACACACGTTGAACTCCATGTGTAAGTAGCAAAGTGTTTTTAGATTTGTGTACGCCGCATACAATGAGCTCATGTTACCCCTTGCAGCCACTACAGACCGCTACTCTCCCCACAGCATAAAGAAATAATTTATTCTTCAATTGATTCATAACCCTGGCAATGAATGGAGTCTCAACGAAACGTTTCCGCTCGGAGATAATGATGTGCTGAGTCCACCCCAACAGGGAGTTGGAACTCACAACCTTCCGATTGCCAGTCAGACTCGCTGCCTCATCGCAGCCAATAAGTGTACATACGAGTCATCGGGTGGCACACTCGACCAGTTGTAAACAATTGTAAACCTTCAAGGAACAGTAATTGGACTGCTTCTTCGGATTGACAGGAGCCAGTTGAAGTGGTTTGGGCATCTAGTAAGGATGCCCCCTGGAAGGCTAGCCCGGGAAGTCTACCAGGCACGGCCCACTGGGCGGAGACCTAGAGGCCGATCCAGGACACGCCGGAGGGATTATATCCTCCGGCTGGCCTGGTAACGCCTGGGAATTCCCCCCCCAGGAAGAGCTGGAATCTGTTGCTGAGGAAAGGGATGTCTGGTCCACTCTCCTTGGACTGCTGCCATCGCGACCCTCACCAGGACAAGCGGTTTAGAAAATGGATGGATGATAATTGGATTGGAGTCCCTTCAGCCCTGCCTTGTGTCTGCTGAGATAGGCGGTGCGTGTGTGCGTGTGTGCGTGTGTGCGGTGCGGGTGTGCGGTGCCGGCGTGCAGGCCGCGTCGTGGACCTGAAGAGGAGGATGAGGACGGGCGTCGACGCGACGTCGCCCACGGAGACGGGTGCGAGCTTCGCGGGCGGCACCGTCCACACACGCAGTGCCGGTCAGTGTCCTCGCGCCGCCGGAGAGTGCGTGCGCTGGCGTAGCGGCGAGTAGCGCTGCCCGTCTCGCAACAACAAGTTCCAGGGGTTCGATTCCCGGCTCGCGTGCCGCCTTTCTGCGTGGAGTTTTGCTCGTTCTCACCCGTGTCCGCGTGGGTTTTCGCCGGCACTCCTGTTTCCTCCCACAGCCCAAACGACATGCTGCTGCCTAGGTTAAATTATCCAGACTAAATTGCTCCCAGTGCCCTGAGATGTTGTTACTTGCTTACCCCCTACCCGCTGGACAATTGTTGAAAATGACCGCTTGCCACCAATGTTCACCGGAGCCAGGAATTGAACTCATGGTTCCGTGTTCATAGTGCATGGCAAACATAATTGCACCACCACTCAACGAATGAGTAATATATCACATTTTACACATAGGATTTTGCAACCAATGTTTTGATTCATAATTGACATTTGGGTCCAATCCCATAGGTTAAACGTATGTCGTGAACGCTCCTCCACCACACGTGACCAGTTAACACACTTGACACGTGATGAACAAACGTGTCGGTCTTCTTCTTTGCGATTCTTCGAAGCACGATGGTCAGCTTCTGGACATCGTTGTCTTTCGGCTCGGCCTCGAAGTGTTTGGTAGAATTCGCAAGCAATACCAAGTATACTGCTTCAGCAGCACTCCCACTGCGTTGGGGAGCGATCCACGCACATTTAGCAATTGTTTATTGTTAAATTACCATTGCCTGTGCATCTTGTTTGTATGAGTAAATAGCTCACTAGCAAAGCTAATATTTCCATGTCTGCTTAATTAACGTAGTAATTAATCAAATAAAGGATGCGTAGATGCTGTGTTTTTGACCTGCATTATCAATGTCGTGCAAAGACAAAGATCCCACATACAGCCTTAACAGACTGTAGGGTCAAGTGGTGTTATCGAGCACCTATGAAGGCCAGCACGGCACATGAGGGGGCCGGTACAACACCCTTCGTCTCCCTGGTGGTGATATTTACACACCGCACCAGGTACTCATTTGAGACTGAGTTCACCTAGTGGAGCTCCAAAACCGGTTAAAAAATCATCACTGGCATTGGCCACGAGTGGAAATCGAACTCAGGTTGCCGGGTTCTCATCGTGCTAACCATTCCACCACCTCTCCCCGTGAATGTAGTGCACACAGACAAACACAAAGGACCTCATCTGCTCTGGACAATGTTGTAGGACGGCGCATTGTGATGGTTCGGGAGATGTCATGGTGAATGGTCCAAGGTTTATTGTGTAACATTCGAAAAAGACATTGGCATGCGCGCAGGCATGCATTCGCGAGGCTGAGACTGATAAACGCTCAATACAACACTGACAATGTGCCTACTTTAACATACATATTTATAACCAATTTTGACATTATGTAATTTGCCTATTGGATAATTTGCCGAGCAGGAGGTCACGCAGTGCGTACACCCGTTCTGTGAAGTATTTTAATGCTTCGCACTTTGATATTTTCACAATCATTTCTTAACACTGGCAAGAGCGGTGGAATTTTGGTTAACTTCCCTGCGCTATGAACGCGGCGACCTGAGTTTGATTCCGTCCGGCCACTGGTCTGAACCTGTGTTGGGAATTGAACTCTGACATGGTCCCCTCAATCCCTCTCTATCCTCCCCTTTACCCGCATGGTGAAGCACAGTTCTAATAAACCCGCGTGACGAGCGGGGAATGGGGAGGAAATCTTTCGGCAGGTGGATCGACAAAGGGGTGTGATTTATTTATTTCGTTCTTCTTAATGTACTCTACTGCGTGGCGAACAGATGTTGGGACAGATTTCACAATAGGTGATTTACTGGTTAATGAAAATTGCCTGTACGGTACTTCACGTTGTACAATCGGACTGACGGGAATTGTAAGCGTGTGCAGCTTGACATTGGCATACTGAGCTGGGCTGTCTGATTACCTTATCCATTACTGTACCGAGTAGCGATTTGATTACTCAGTCACTCAACTAACTGGATGACACAAAGATTGTTGGGATAACAAACTCTCATCTCCGTTCCCAAGAGTCCTGGTAATTTTTACTCTTTACAGCGTAGCAAGGGAACTAGCCCGTGGTAACGTTAGCGTAGGAACCATAGTTCTGCACAATATAGCGTCTATTTTCTCAGGGCCACGCGACATATGCTGCTGTCGGCTGTACACTCCTCTCGCGCGCGTCTTGTCAGTCTGATCCCAACGGCGCGCGCAGACATTCAGAGTTTCCGCGGAGGGGTGTTTACCAAATAGTGGCATCTGCTCTGAAGAGGATGTTAAAGACATCACGGTGGAGTTCACTCGAGTTGAGCCATCATCGCGCGGTAAAACCGCCGCTCAACCGGCCAGAATTGTTGACTGCCCGAAAATATATATACAGTACTTTTAACAAATCTTTCACACCTGCAAGTTTTCCAAGTTCCCATTTCAAAAGTGGATCATTAATTCCAGCGGCCATTCCACTTGATGACATAAATGACCCTTATTAAATAGCCCGTGTTGAATTACCTGATGGGCCACCTGGGTTCACACGGGGACACGGTTCCATTGAACGTACGTGTGTGTGTGTTTTTGTTCACGCGCATACAGTGTGGGGATTCGCACTCGGTTACGAACCCGGCGACCAGTGTTCGACTCCCGATCACGACCAGGAATATAACATTGGCAGATTATCGAACCAGCTCTAGGCATTTTCTGGATCAGCTCAGCCTTAAATAAATACCTGGTGCGGCATGTAAACATCTACACCGGCAGAGAGACGTAGCCGGGCCGGTCGTGGTGCTGACCAGCCACCCCCGTCGTGCGCCGTGCCGGCATTCATAAGCGTTCGTTAACAACACTTGCCAAAACAGCACAGCCAGCCAATGGCCGCACGGGGTGATCTTTGTCTTGGCTACGCGTCCGCTCGGCTCACGCACGAGCTTGCCGTCCGCGATCATCGGCGCCGGAATTGCAACCGTTTGGAAAGTAACCAATTGTGTTCCGGCGTGACGACCGGCCTCCAGCCAGCCGTGCCGCATCGCCCTCCCAACGTACGCGCACCTTCCCAGCATTTTCCGCTCCACAAACCTCAATTTCACCTTCGGTCCCACGAGGCTGTTCCGCAACCCAGTTCGTTCG
>JAZEWU010000035.1:5781998-5815798 GCA_036362915.1 Geotria australis
GGGGTCCTCGCTGGGTGGGTTTGCCGCTCGGATCGGCGGCGTAAACCGCGGGTTCCTCTCTCCGCACCGCCCGTTCTCCCGCACGGTTGTCCCGCAAACCGAATCCCGCCCGGCGCTCGGGGTTCAGCGGATCGGCGCCATTCCAGGCGCCCGTGCGCGTCTTTCCGAGACAGTGACCGCAGTTGGTTTCGCGCCGACAACACATGCTCGTCAGTTCCCTTAACCGGCTTTGGGCGTTTACCCCTGTTTTAGAAATGGTTTAACGCACAGATTAGGCGCAGAAATGGTTAAACCGGGTCAAACACATGTGTATGAATGAGTCTCTAGTTATCCCACACCATTGCTTGTTTCGTTGTTTCATGATTTTACCCTTTTAAAAATAGGCTACCGCATTATTGGAGAATCGTCTGCGCGTGTGCGCGCGTTTGCGTATCTCTCTGTGCGCACATTATATCGGACAGTCTAATCCGCTTAATGCGTTGGGTTTGTCGGCTTGTTTCCCTTTCCGACCCTAACAACCAAATCGGCGTCTTCATGTTCAACCCGCCTTGACCGCGATTTCTCTAGTCGGGAGTCCGGCGAAGCCCTCGCGGTGAGAACGCATCGTTCGCGCGTTGATGAACAGTCTCCAGCCACTAAATGGTCGCCACATATTGGGGCCAACCCCCGAAAGGACGATGATTGAAGATGATGATGTTCCCGGTCACCCTGTCTTTAACGGATGTGACATTTACACCACATTTTCTATTTCGCCATCCATTAAGACAGATATATGCGACCTGCTTCCCCCCCAGCCAACCCCCTCCCCGCCCGTCCTCTCCCAACCCCTTCTTCTTCTTTGCGATTCTTCGAAGCACGATGGCTAGCTTCTGGACATCGTCGTCTTTCAGCTTGGCTTCGAAGTGTTTGGTAGAATTCGCAGGCAATACCAAGTACTACCTGACAGGGATCGCGACGTGAACGCTTCTACCTTGACCCCCTAGAAAACAGCTAACAATAGCACCCGCAGGCGGTTTTTTTAATTTCCCGAATTTGTTTTGGTTCTGTTTGAGTCGCGTCGCAGGCCTGACACCAAGTGGCGACGTGCGACATAGCAGCAGTGGGGCAGCGTCGCGCGGAGCTGTAAGCGATGACCTTGGTACCGCTGCCTCTGTCTCTCCGTCTCCGTGGTGATTCACGCGAGTGGCGAATAGTTAGGGGCATGAAGCCAAACCTGCTCTTGTGGTGAACAACAGGGCTGCGGTGGCAAGGTCGGCGCAGATATCACGTCCGTTCTTAGCCGTGCTCGGGAATCTAACTCGGGTTGTAGAGTTCATTACGCAGCGTGTTTATAAAAAAATGAATTTCATTTGTGCATAGCATACCTTTGCGATCAAAGTGTGTGCGTTACACTGCTAACACGTGGGTTAAAACCGCGCATCGCCGGGTTTGTCGTGCGGTGCAGCGCTAACCCCTCCGCCACCGCTCCCCAACACGCGCGCACACACACACGGAGGTGCGTAGACACACACCTCGCATGATTCGGCTTCATGAAACGACATCTCCAACCAAAGGCGATGTTCGCAGCAGGACCACCTTCAGTGCATTGACACCGTGCTTTTAAACCTGTTAAAATGTTTGTGCGCGCGGACATCGCCGACGTAGGCACAGACACGGTTATTTAAAGCGGACTGAGAATTAGTGTGTCTATACGACGAGACTGCGATTCACCGTGTCATCAAAGCTTGACTGCTGCCAGAAGCGCATTCTCAGATTCCGTCGTGGTAAATATCAGTCTCTGCGTTTACGAAAAGAGGTAGGAGGACATAACTCGTCTTATTCAAAATTGATGCGGTTTTTTTTTTCACCCAAAAAAGTTCAGTAATTTTACTTTTTCCATACGGAATTGTTTCCTTTTCTCAGCAATGTGCTTTAATTTGCACGTTGTCCTATTCACAGTAGTGTCCTCGTTATAACCACAGCTCATTTCCACTGAAGATGTATTCACTGTGTCCTAAATGTGTTTATTCAACAAACTATAAAGGTCGTTTTATTTGTTTTGGCCTGTTTGCGAGTTGAAGTTGTGTTGGAAGGACATATGCAGTTTCATCCGTCCTATTGATTTTTTTCAAACATTTTTTATTCGAATAAACAGCGCTTGTAATTATATTTTTTAAAATAGTATTGGCAATCCCTGCTATGCCATGCGCTGGCTTTCGTGCTCGCTTGTGCCACCAAATGTCATCCAGTGTTAAATCGGAACTATGGTTACCTTTCAATTAAAAGTAAATATTGTGACACTACGTTGGCAGCGGTGCGCTAGCAAAAATAGCAACAGCCTAAAACGTCATCAATAACACCGTTATAAAAATAAAAAAAAATACCGTGTAATATGTATGATAGGCAACATTTCGAGCTATGATCCTTGTAGTAAGTCGGGATTATTGACTGAAGTGGTGAAGTTCTGATGTAGGTTTGCACGGCTCGATGTATGGGAATCGCTCTCAATAGCTGCTCTTTTGGGAAAACCACGTCAAGCGTTCCTCCATCCACCTTCGCGACGTTTGTGTTGACGTTTCCTTTATACGAGCATCTGATCGCTCGCCGGGACATGTCTCCCTTACCGCGGGAGGGGGGGAGGAGACCTGGATCGACGTCAGTTCCGCACCCTTGTCAATGTCACGTTTGAAGGGTGCGCGCCAGTCATGTAGGCCACGGGGAGGCGGCACCTTAGTTTAATTTTTCAAAACGTGAGCGATGGATTCTCCGGCCCGCGTCTGTGTGTTGCGCTAATACCAACGCACAATCGTCGCGCGTGGCGCGGGCCTCGAAGACGCTGGATAATTGGCAACATATTGTACGTTCTTAATGGCGCCTCTTAGGCGTAAACGCCTCCCGCTGAGCGAGACTGATAATGCTCGGGCAGCTAAACATGATGAATATTGTCGAGCGTTAAAAACCGCATTTCGTGTAATTTAAATGGAAGGATAATTAAGCCCGGGCCGTGCCAGAAAGCTAAAGCCATAATTTATGTTTAACATAATTCTCGCGACTGTGCACGTAATAAAACATTTTTAAAACTAATAATAATAAAAAACATTTTTACACATATACGCAATAGGGTTTTTTGCTCTTAATGGCAACGGGTTTATTCTTGCGTGCTAACGTTCGGTGGTTTGGTATAGAGAGACAGCGAAAGACCGCAAAATAAATACACGTTTGCACACTTTGTTTTGCTGTTTAACAGAAAGCCGCCGTTCAATTAAACACAGCGGAGTCGATAGCACTCAGCGAGCGTGCTTTCTGAAAATAACTAGCGCTTATCCTCCCCAACCAATGCATGTAATTTTTAGCCATTAGCATTACAAATGCTGAATCATTGGGGGATACGCGAGTGCTTCAGCTCTTGATTCAAGCCAGGCCCTGTTCCTCCTACGAAGCGTTGATGTGTCGCCACGCTCGTTCGCTCCGAGGGAGATTGCGTTCTCCGTTGGTGACTCACAATAGCGTCCTCTGCGTACTCATCGAAACCACGCCGAGTCTCAGGATTTTCTTTGCAAGAAGGTGCTGTAGTCAACTATTTGGCCAATTAAGGAGTGTCTAGACATGTGGGATTAAAGAAAACCCACGTGAAGGAGTAAATGAGACTTATTTAAAGGTAGTACTTTCTTGGAGACAGAAAAAACATGAATAAAAGATCGTGCAAATGTTTCAGAGGAACGCTGTAGGCTCTACAACTTGTTATAATTCATGGTCCTATCCCTCCTTCTGTATTCACCAGCCCCCACAAAACACATTCATCCATTATTATTATTATCAAAATGCCATTAAAACCAAACCCAATTACACACCATCGCGACCGTGATTCCCACCATGAAGACCCCACCTCTGCTGTGACAGTAAACCCATATCCAGCAGCCATCAGCAAGAAACCATTTAAAGTGAGGCAATTGCATGTTTTACATTGACAAAGATAAGTCAGCTTCCATTATAAAATCCCTTGCTAAGCATATTTGCAGAGGTCATCGTTATTGTTTCTGGCATCAAGGTGGATGTTGCTGTTATAAATATGAGGCCTTATGAATAGTCATGCCCAAGTAATCTCATCTCGACCGATGGCAGAGTTGAAGAATAGACGGCTTTTTTGTACATGCGGTCATTTAAATTTAATGATGATAATTGACGCACATGCTGTGTTGAACATGTGGGTTGTTTGATCATACTTTACCACGCTGGCCTGAGTACGGGTTTGTTAGATGGATTGTCGGAGCTGTTTACGATTAGATTGACCAAATCACAAAGTAAATGTGATGTGTATATTGCTTTTCTCCTCTAAGATTTCGAGTTACAGTGCCACTCCAAGTTGGTTATTTTCAAAGCTCACACCTCCTGGTTGTGTTTGTTTGCTGCTAAACCGAAGCCACCGTGAGTTTAGAAACAATCCCTAACTATTTACCGGTTGCTCAACTGAATTATACCGAGTGAGTGGGTGAGTGGGTGGGTGAGTGATTAGGCGAGTGAGTAAGAGAGTGAGTGGGTGGGTGAGTAGGTGAGTGGTAGGTGCCACTCAGTGCACACAGATTCACGGTACAGCCAGACACAGAGAAGGGGATCCTGAGTGAGTCGGCGTGGAGGTGAGTGAGTGGGTCAGTGGTAGGGTGCCACTCATTACACACACAGTATAGAAGGGATATATTTGAGAAGCTGAAGACAGGGGGACCCTGTTCAAACTGTAACTACGAACAGATTGGAACGTTTACTTGTACACCCAAAGTAACACATGGAGAGGAGGGAGTGATCCCAGGAAACTGAAGCTCCACATGCATCCCGAGTTGCGGCACCTGAACGCTCGTGAGTCACTGTTCGTAGTTTATTTGACGACGGTAAATCTCGAGCGGGTTCTGGATCCGATCCAAGGCTCGTCGACGCGGCGACACGCTCGACGCAGACCGTTCTACGGCGTCTTCGGCAATCTGGCGAACACGCTCTCCATAGTATTGATGTTGGCACAGGGCGTCCGAATAACTGTGCTGTGCATCCACGGTACTTAAGCCTTCAAAGGGATATATCCGTCGGTCGCGATATCGTCACAACCGCACGGTGCATCGCTGCGGTCCGTGCGTTGATTTTCCCCTTCGGGATAGGTTTGTAAAAAAAACAACTTTGAAAAGAGCATTGGTGGCATCCTCCTATGGGAAGCCCAGTCTAGGAGAGTCGACAAGACTTTCCTGGAAATAAGTTTCAAATCCATCCATCCATTTTCTAAACCGCTTGTCCTGGTGTTAGAAATAAATTGTTGGAAAAGTTCGACTGATAAAAAAAACCAACCACCAACCAGCTTGTTAAGAGAAAAAAAACGTACATTGAAGAGCGTGCTCGAGAAGCTGAGATAATTGTAACGTGTTTTTAATAAATAAATAAAACACCCCCCAATTATATTCCAATTTTAGTATCGGTGTCACGTCACAGAGAAACTTTCATTCTGAACTTTCGTGGCAAAGACGCTGTTGGAGGATGCCCCCCCTGAAAGATGATGCCAAAAAGCATCTTCCCAAGTCCCCTTGCCTCTCTGTATGTAGCGTGTTCAGTGCACGGCGATCTGAGAAAACACATGATTTTGATAGCTGGGGTACACATTTAAAAGTGACGGTTTTTGTGCCGTTGTTCCATACCATCTTAACTGTACTGTTGTTGAGAACCTGGTTTAAACGAAACTGGCTGAAATGCGTAATTGAACCCCGATGGATGTCAGTAGTGTTAGCTCAGCGATGTGATGAGCTGTTAGCTAGGCACGGAATAATGCCCCTTCCGACAAGCAATTTAATTAGTCTTCATTATTTCAGGATTGTTTTTTGGCGTATTTTCACTGCCACGTTTGTGTTGTTTACCATCGTTTGGCGCCGTTTGTGCAAATTCGTTTTCTCCGTTAGCCTAAATGAAACACTGGCGTGCATCCCATATGATCGATTTCAACACATGCGATGCGTGTATAATTAACACAGTAATTGATTTTAAGCAACCAGCCGACGCATACTTGTGCACTGTTTTCCTTTATCCTATTTGCAGTAGATTCTTGCGTTGGTTACGTGTAAATAATCTGTTGTTGTTTTTGCTCTTGTTCATTTGCACATTGCCACCCTGCAGTGCCACCACTGCCGCCACCACCGACACTCCTGGGCTGTCGTCATCGTTGTTAAAGAGCTGCTTGTCTAATTGGGGCCTCAGCTGCTGATACAATATGATCTGAGTGTGGATTACATGCCACGTAGGGGTGTTCTGCTTCACCTCCCTCCACAGCCATCCGATAAATGCCGGCTCGTAATTCGATCCAAGAATCGTAGCTTGTTTTTGATTCACTTTACGAATTGCTTCCTAGAGCCGCTCTTTCCGAATATCTGTGTCGAGCTTTGCTCCTTCGCGACGTTTTGCCTCCCGCGTAATTTAACCATCGCGCTTCGAAGAATCGCAAAGAAGAAGAAGGCTTAGCCTGATTCATCAGGCCGAGCCAGATTAGCCGATCCGTAAAGAACGGCTCTTGAGAGCAATTCACACCCATCGAGCCGTGAAAACCTACATCGGTAGGTCGTTCCACCGTCTCTTTATGGTCTCCTTCATACAGTTGTGTGGGCACCTTAGCCCTTACGTAACGTGCGCCTGTGGGTTTGAACACTTCGCAAATCATCGTCTCACGCCGAACACGACTCGACGCGCTCACCGCAAGCGCTATCGTCGATGTCAATCGACGGCGCGCCCCTACGCGCCTAATCTCATCCCGCCGGAGCCGCCCGGCCGCCCCTAAATTCAGTCTCTCTTTAACCGAGCGAGCGTTAAATCACTTAGCGGCGCAGCAGCGAGACTCGCACCGGCTGTTTTGCGCGGGGAACAACTGGCTGTATCTCACCGCGGCGCCTCGGTTTGATATTTATTAGGGCCTCGGCGTCGATGAATTCCTGTTGGAAACGGCGTTACAGGACATATGTTGGCACGCCTGTCCCGGCCACTTATGCGGCGCCTCGACGATCCATAATTCATGGCGTAACTCGCGAGCGTATTCCCTGGCGGGGATCGTTTCGCTCTCGCTCTCTCTCCATTTGTTTGGGCTCGCTGTATATTCGTGGAATTTTGTAAACACGCGTCTAGTAAAGTTATTTACTTTTTCTTTCTCACTCGGGATATGCACACAAATGTTTTGTACAAGGCGAATGACATGCGGTTTAGTTTCGCGTTTATTACGACGATTAGAGATTAGGCCCGATCATAGTGATCGTGATAATGCGTTTTTTAGCCGGGGTAACCTTACCGAGTCTCAAGACGCATGTGCAAGAGGGTTCTGCTTTGCGATGTTTGTGCCAGTTACATATTAACGAGTGCTTCTGCCTCATGGGAGGGAACTGAAGTACCCGAAGGAAAACTTGCGCATACGAGGAGGTAATACTCAACACCCTGCACAGTTCCATGATGGGAATCGGCGTTCAATCAGACCATCGCCGTACGGTACTACGACGCAGTTTGCGCGCTTGATATAATAATAGCGTTTTATATAGCGCCTTTCACCCGAGGGTCACAAAGCGCTGCACAAGGGCCGCAAAGAGAACGGCATGTCAACAATGAAGAAAAAACCCAAAAAAAACAAAGGAACAAAAATAGGATTAAGGCTGCTTCGAATATACTGAAAGGTCGTGAAACTGGCAATCTTTAGAGTGGCAAAAATCTGCCAGCATCCCCCAAGATAGCCGTCACTTCCTTGAAGACAAACACGGAGGGAGACAGGGAGGGAGGGTGAGCGACAGGGAGAGACACAGAGACAGGAAGACAGAGAGACAGACACGAGGGGGAAACAACGCCAATCCAAATCAAGCAATCAACAATGAAGCACAAAGACAAAGACACACGCAACGTGTGTAGCTTTCACAACGTGGCTCTAAATGAATTATCCAAATCATCCAACTCACCATCATTCGGTTGTCTGCCTTCACGCAAGCGGGCTCACAATAGCGGCGAGCGGGTCGTGGGTGTCGCGTGTACGCGCGTAGACGCGACGAGCGATGAATCGGGAGTCGCGCGCCCGTGCGTCTGTGTTTACCACGCGCTCGGACCTTGGCGGTATGCATCTTGCGTTACGTAACCCCCTAATGGGTACGCTCCCCTTAATGAGCCCCGCTGCGCATTTACAGCGAAGTCGCTGATGCCTGCTCATTACGAGCATTGTTTACAGCAGGTAGATTATCATACAGCGGGCCCCATTAAGGGTGGGACGCCAAGGAACGCCGCGTAACGCTGGGTCGCGTCTCCTGACTTTTAAGTAGGCACCTCTGCGTTCGCGGACCTGAGCTTTGTGCCCGCGCGATGGTGACGATGGTGATGCCTTTAGCGGAATGCTCTCCCTAACCGTTCTTTCGATATTGCCGTGTTCATAATAGTCGTGCATTTCAAAGTGCTGGCAATTCCGTTGTTTCGCTTGGACAGGAGGTTTGCTCGCACAGGAGGTTTTGCTCGCACAGGAGTGCAAGCAGTTGAAATTGTGTGAATAATTTGAACGGTTGCTTCCAGCTTTAATTAAAAAATAAAAACTGACCGACGGACTTGGTCGGGAGGCCAGGAGTGCACGGTGGATGCGCGCTTGGGTTGCCGTATCGGTGCAGAAATAAATTCTGGAATCCACACGTGGAAAGCTGTAAGTGATACCTCCTCACATATGCGGGCTTTCTCTGGGTTCTGTGGTCTCCTCCAACTTGAAGCCAAACACTCATTGATGGAATATCCCATACATGCTAATGCAGGACCCTTCTGAAAAAACAGTGCTCCGAAACGCAGAAAGACTTTGCATGGGTAAATGAAGGCCATTTGTATTATGATTAGTATTAATGTGTCAGCCAATTGCTCAATAGGACAACTGTTTATTTCACTTCCCACAAAGTTGTACTGATTTTATCAACTCCAGTGGCAGGGACGATTGGCTAAGTCTACCTATTTAATGGATGTCGAAATGACAACTTTTCAGCTGCGAGTCAAGTTCTCTGCCACAGAGCTACGTGGCCTGTGTGTAATATACTGTATTCACGCCGTTATCATGATCAGCCACGATCGTTCCATTGGCCGATGAAATGCCTCGCCAAGCCATTGCATAATAACGCTATTTATAACTGCCGTTTAAACACCAAGCGACTAACATCATCTCCTCTGAACACTTCACAGACTAATAAACACCTTCCCTGATCTGAACTGGGCTCCCCAGGGTGTGAAAATTATCCTCCAGGCCAGACTCATACCGCTGTAGGGATACTCTTAACGCGATTATGAATCTGGCACTCTAATGACGGCTCTACCCGGCACTGCGGCTGGGGGATCATTATCTCTATGTACAAAGCACGGTGGTAATTGGGCACGGACTGATTAACTCTCGCGCGGTTAAATGAATTGTCACCATTTGGATCTCAGTTCGGTTCTAGAATTCATTCTTTTGACCGCTTTACGACTAATATCGAGAGCGTCCGCGCATTTGCTCTGTCTGTAACACGCGGGACGTGGGTGGAGGGGGGCACGATAGCGCTTCAAAAGCGAACGAAACTTTAGTGTAAAGTTGCGTTGCTAATGAGGACTGGGCCCTATTAAAAACCGGCCAAATTGATATATAATAATAACAATAATCTACCACTTATAATGTTTGTTCACTCTCAAAGAGAGAGAATGACTTGGAGGTGCCAGGAACCGCAGGGAGGTGGGAGAAGGCAGCCATCGTGTAACCCGGCGACAACATTCGCAGGCACTGCGTCCTCGATGCATTAAGAGGTTATCGGACTACCCAGCGAACGATCCACACGGACACGGGGATTACGCAGCAACTCCAGAAAGGCACCCATGCCGGGAACCGAACCCAGGACCTTCTCGCTGTGAGACACGAGTGTTACCACTGATTAAAAGGGTTGATTGTGTGTGTGTGTGCGCTCAGACCTGTACTGTCGTAGTGCAGCTGTTAATGCACTGCGCTACGAGCCCGCCGACCCGAGTTCGATTCCCTCTCACGGCCAACACCAGTGACGATTTTTTTTAACCAGTTTTGGGCCTCCCTAAGGTCGACTCGGTCTCGAATGAGTACCTGGTGGAATGTGTAACATTGCGACTCCGGAGACAAAGCTGGCCGGGGTGATGCCGACAAAGGTCGTGCTGGCTACCCGCCCCACTCTGTGCCATGTCAGCCTTCACAGGTGCTACCCCGCTAAAAGCACTCGCCACTACAGGCCGCTAATGCTATACCTGGTGGGGGGAATCTTTGTCTTTGTGCTCAGAGCTGGGTTGGTCCCGTGGAGGCGGCGGCAGCGTCGTCGCCACGGTGCCGCGTCTCGCCGACACGGCCCCGGAGCTGGCCGCCATGCTGCTGTCTCGCGCGCCGCCGGCGCTCCCCGAGGCCCCCGCGGACCCGGCCCGCGCCCGCAAGCTCCAGCGCCTGGAGGCCGTGCGCCGCGCCGAGGGCAGCCTCGCCGGCGGAGCCAGCGCCTTCGGAGTCCTGGTTAGATTCCCTGCCGCCGCTGCCGCGAGCCTCGTGCCGGAATGACGGAGCCTCCGTGGTGCTGTCTTCGTTTTGCGTCGTTTTCCCTCCGTTCGGCTGTGCTCCCATCGCCAGCCTTGTCGTTTGGCCACCGTTAATTTCTGGTGACGTGTCCCTTCCCAGGCCTACTTTCCTTTACAGTCGATGTCTCTCAGTCGTGTTTGTTTGTGATGTATAAGATCCTGTGTTGTCCTTCGCTGTGATTAACCCAACATGCAATCTCTCAATACCCCTTTGTGTACTTTTCCATTGGTTCATTCCATATTTTATTTTCACGAAGGCGAAATGCACCGATTGAAAAGTTTCATCTTTAGGCAAATCGATTTGCCGCTTTTCTTTCACGACTTTCAAGTCGTTAGCTCGCTAACTTGCTCTTTCCCGTCTCTTTAGATGTAATAATTTTAATTCTTGGTACCATCGTCCACGATTGGCCTAGAGTCCTAGACGCACGCTGCGCTGCGATGCTTCATTACGCGAGCCTCCCACTGACCGACTGCAATTCCCTGATGAACGTTGAAGGAATTTGATGTAACTGCCTTGTTCGACCATTAATTAGGTGGTCGGTGTTTTTAATACGAAGCTAAAGAGTCTCATTCCAGCAACGAGCAGCAAGAGATTACCGATCGTTCTGTCTGCAGAACTAAAGACCTCATCAGAGCCTGATTATTCAGTGTAACGTCTAACGATCCCATTAGAAGCCTCGCTATCACGGTTGTCTAAAGGCCACGTAGAGGCTGGTATATGGCAGTTTGTTGACTAAAGAGCTCATTAGAGACTGGTATTTCAGTCTACCGTTATCAAGACCCGAGCGAATGGCAGTCTGTTTAAAGACACCTTCAAATGCCGGACTGGGTGCATTAATTCAAGACCAACATCAGATACCAGTTTATTATCTAACGACTCCACTGAAAACTTGAAACCAACTAATAGGTATTGTCATCGTGGAGGATGAACACAAGCCAACTGTTGACCAGTTTCGACAACGAGTGTCTCCTCATAAGCGTCAGGCTCGCATGAATCAATTCTCGTGAAACCGCCAGATGTTTGGAGACAAACTCCGGTCCATTATGCCAATCCATTCACACCGAGAGCCGCATCATCACGGCAGCAAGAGCAAAAAAACCAAAACAAACAAAAAACAAACACATTGCAGCCAGTTTGCATGTTTTTTGTTCGGATGATCACTGCAATATAAATGTCCGGATAAACACGGCGGCGATGAGTTCTCCTGTTTATGGGAGGGAGTTGAGGGAGGGGGGAGCAGAGTCATCTACGCGGCGAGCCGTTCTTCATGCGCGGTGAATCACGCGTTACGGAGCGAAACAGCCACGCTGAGCTCGTGCCCCGCTCCTCGGAGCTGGAATCGCCGGCGCCGAATTAACCGCGCTGCCCGTGACGACAGCCGTAACGCGACGGCGGCGACGCGATCGCCTCCGCTTCCCGCCCGCCCTGCCGCACTACGCCTCGCGGCGCTACTCTCCGCAGCGTGGCTCGCAGTTTGTATCTCAGCTGGAAGGACCCGTTGAGGCTATGTAGCTCTTTTTAACAGTTGTCCAGCGGGGAGAGGGAAAGCAAGTGGCAACATCTCAGGGCACCGAGGGGGCAATTTAGTCGGGACAGTTAACCTAGGCAGCGTGTCTTTGGATTGGGGGAGGAAAGCGGAGTAGCCGGCGAAAACCCACTCGTAAACGGGGAGATTGTGCAAACTCCACCCACACAGAAAGGCACCCGAGTCGGGAATTGAATCGGAGTACTTCTGGCTGTGAGGCAGCAGCGTTACTCACCGCGCCACCGTGCCGCCCAAGAACCCAAGAACGTGAGGCCAACGACCCGTTCGGATCTCCCGCGGAGCGGCTCAACCCTTCGTGTTAGAGAACGACCCACAGAGGTGGATACCGCAGAGCTGCCTCCGAGATGCCTTTAGGTGACATCTAGTCCTCACCTTGCCACCATCTCTACTACCGAGAGTAATGTCCCTTGCATAACAGTCAAACCGATGCTTTATTTATCAGCGCTGTAGATGTCGCCAAATCAAGCGCAGACGCAAACGAAACTTTTGTCAGTTGCGTCTGTGAAACGAATTGATAAGCAGGCTGAGACAATGCGCAGACTTCACCTGAAAACCCGATTCAGTGTCAGGCGGCGGCAGGAACGCGGATTCAAATGCAAGGATCAGGGCGGTGCCAACTCCGCGCTCCGACCCCTGGGCCACCTTGGCACCTCATCAGCGACGCCGCTCTTGGCGGAAGAGGCCCGGGGGGTAGCGGGGCGGTGCCGCACGTTCAATAACCGTCCACGTGAGGGTTGTTGTTTCCCCCATCCTTCCGACCACCCAGCTCCCAACCTCCACTCGCGCTCGCTCCCCGCACACCCAATGAGCCCGCGAGGCCATTACCACGCGCGCGAGTCGCAATTAGGAGTCGGGGTCAGAAGCGACACGGTTAGGATCGCGCCGGAGCTTTCGTTCGGATTAAATAAGAATCCGCGAAATCACCACCCCCATCCCCCCACCCCTTGAGAAGGCAGGTGACCGCTTTTTTAAAAGCAGGCGCCGCTGGGACTCACCGTCTTCTTCTTCTTTGCGATTCTTCGAAGCACGATGGCTAGCTTCTGGACATTGTCGTCTTTCAGCTTGGCTTCGAAGTGTTTGGTAGAATTCGCAGGCAATACCAAGTACTACCTGACAGGGATCGCGACGTGAACGCTACTCACCGTGACGCGCCGCGATCTGGGCGTCCTGCCGGCCCCCGCGGGAGTGCTCGGGAACGCGTGCCGCCCCCCGGGAGGGTGGGCGCGGCGCCCGGGGCATGCCCTGCGTGCGTCCGCGAGTGTGCCCGCGCCCGTCGGCTGCAGAATTATTATCCCCGTGAGTGGGACCCGGAACGTGTCAATTTAACTTAACGAATCGTGGCGGATTTTTTTAATACAGGCGCTGGAGCCGAGAGTGACTGGGAATTGGAGTGTGATTTGTTAAAGTGCAGTTTTATAGTGAGAGGTGGAAACCTGCTCGGTTAGATGTGAAGGTAAAAACTTGATACATTAACGGCGATAATACACTAATGGGTTACCTCATTATAGCTTTCCAAAACGAGTTTCCTCGTGCTCAATTGAGCGATATGCAGCGCTCAGCTACGCTTGTTGATCCTGTGTCAGAGGTGGAATTTCCGCATATCCATGGACACAACCTCTTCCAATCACCGTGTAGTGCGTTCCCATCTCATGGTGCCAATCCCACCGGCCCCAGAGCGATAATGACAACGGTGATAATGCTGTTGGGTTGGCCGTGATTTGGATTTGAACTCCCAAAATCTCGTGGATGGATGGAGCGCTGTCGATCGACCTATTGCACTAGATCCCCAAAGTCAGTCGATCCGGAATCGCGAAACAACAAACCTGATTCAAGTAATGTACAATTTAGCGGCAAAACCCGCAGCGCAAACGACGACGTCCGCACGCCTCGGTGTGTTTCTCTGAAAATCCTGCGCAGACATCTTTCAGCCCCGTACGGAACGGGTTGTCTCACGTTCCCAGCAATGTTTCATCGAGGGAACACAGGTTTATCAGCGTTGGCAAACGAGCAAGCGATGGATCCATGAGTGATTTGCGCTAATCGAATGAGCTTCACGTTTGCAACGGAACGCTCGCTGCCTTCGCCCCTATCACGATCCCTTGCGCCGAGTTCCGGTTTGGATGCCGAGCTCCGGCTCTTGGGCTTTTCGCCACGGCTTGATTTTGGCATCGGTCCGCCCGGTGTGACTTGCCATGTTAGCGCGAACACCTCGTAACTTTCGCGCCAGCGACCTGCTTGAAATTTCTGTTTATCGCTCTGTTCGGCGGGGGTGTTTCCCTCTGCGATTGTTCCTAAATGCTGGGATTCGTTCGGCCACTTCAGCCCCCCCCCCCGGGCGCGTGAAAGCCGGCTGCTTTTGCGGGCGACTTGTGAAAACGCGCACGCACGCGCGCGCACCTGTTTGCGCGCAGATAAGCAGGTCTAATTGGTGTATTGGCAGAAAGCCAGTTAACGCTGATGCTTTGCGGGAAAACGGACAAATATGCGGCGGCCCCCCTGAGTAAATGCTTCCGGCTTCCTCGGCGGTTTTTCCGAGTGATTAGGACGGAGCTACGTTTCGCTGCGATTCATCACGAGAGTCGTGTTTCACAACTTGGCAACAAACCCCTTGACTTTCTCTGACGCCTAAACGTTGCCTCCGTGGTTAAACGTACCCGTTTACAACGGCACAGACAGGATTCCCAGCCTGTGCCTGTCTCGTTCATCCACCTCATTTCCCCTTTCATCCGGTTCCCAGCTAGAGTGAAACGTGCTATATGCGTCCCGCTGTTACGTACAGTTTACGTCGGTTATTTCGCACGTTTGTTGTCTCGCAGGGAATCCCGCTTCACAGACGATCGCCGCAAGCTCACCGGGTAGTATTTTCTGCCGTAATAACAAAACATCCACGTCTCTCCCCCCCGCCCCGTTTGTCCTTTCCGCCACTTTTCTTCCCGGTACGCCGTACGGGACCGCAACCGGCCTGCTCTCGCATCCGCCTCCCAACGAACACCCTCGACCTCGGGTGCGTCGCCACCCGTGCCACCCGTGCCACCCGCCCGTGCCACGCGCGCCGCCCGTCAGAGCGAGCGGGAGGAGCGTGCCCGGCGCCTGCGGGACCTGCGCGTGGTGGAGGCGTACCGCGAGCGGCGGCGGCCCGACAGCGTCGCCGAGGCCCTGGCGAGCGCGCTGACGACGCGACACGCACTGCACGCCGCGCCCGGCGCCGCGGAGTTCTTCGAGTTCGCGCTGCGCAACCCGCACTCGACCCCGCAGACGGTCAGCGTGCACAGCGACAACCCCGAGCTCAGGTGAGCGACGCCTCGTAGGGAGGGTCTTGCATGCATTGGCATGCAGAAGTGGAGGCAGAGGGGGCGACGGCCCCGGGCATCCATTTCAGGGGGGCATGCAATTAAAGAGTTAAATTAAACAGTCCCACAAGCTGGTGTGAATGTGGATCCGTCTTTTAATAAGCAAGACCAGAGTAGAGAACCTGTTACGTGTAAATACTGTGCGTAATGCCGATTAACTCTTTCGGTGTCCTGTCGACGCCGATCGACATTATTTTTCATCGTCCGCTGTGCCCTGTTGACGACCGTCGACACGTTATAGTCTTATTCTTCTTTGCGATTCTTCGAAGCACGATGGTCAGCCTCTGGCCATCGTTGTCTTTGGAGGCCGAGCTGAAAGACACGTCATAGTACTGCCTTACAACTCATTTTATGAATGAATGATAGTTCCCAAAGTTGTCACTAGATGGCTGTTTTAATGGCAGCCTCCAAGACAGAACTGAAAAGTAAGTGCAACTTCAGTACTGGGCCCTATACTTGAGTCTTGGGTGCATACAATCAAGGAGTCGGAGTTGGCTCCGGGCATCACCTAACCTCACCTAACCTCTGCACGCCACTGCTTGCATGCCCCGCTCACTTCCCTCTGGCATACCCTGAGCGGCTTAACTCCGATCGTTTGAATTGTTGGCGGCTGTTTCGGTCGCTGGCACCTCTGTGGGTCTGGAAGTCGCTCGACGCTCGTCTTCAGTTCTCCTCTTTCTTGCACTCTCCCCGTAAATAGCTTGCAAGCTTAATGGGTATTTTTCTGCTGTAATAATAAACATATATCAGTCTATCTATCCCCCCTCTTCCTCACATCGCGTCCTCACATCAACTGCTTGAAACCCATCACTCTGTGCTTGCCGCCCTCCGAAGCGTTCCTGTGCCTTCGATTGTGCGGCGCGCTTGGAGGCGTTTGCTGGCGCGCGCATCAGCGCTTTGTGCGTGAATCAAGCTGCGCGAATTCGCCGCGTCGACACACCGCCCGATACCGTCCCAAGCACCCGCTGAGGGTTCGACTGCCTTGCTTGGTTTGAGCCAAGTCTCCCTTGTAAACGAGACAGCCGGTCTAAATGGGATATTAAAGATCTGGCGGAAAGTGCTTTGTCAATCCGCACCTGGGACTGATAGAAAGTTTTATATTATTACACCAGAAAGTACCCGGTGAGCTTGCAAGCTCTGGAAGCGGGTTTCCTGCGACACAACAAACGCACCGTGTCATTTATGTTTGACAGTACTTTACCGCACCGGACAGTTCTGGTCGGTGAAGCGGTTGAACCCCAGGACCGGTCCTGATATCACGCACCGGTCCTGATATCAGCCGTGGGTGCGGATCGAACGGTGGCCAGATATCGAGAAAGAGATGAGAAGTACCCACACTTTCACCCACCACATTGTGGTGTTTCCATTTCTACTGCTGGACAGACAGGGGTGGCGGGATTTCAGAAACAGGCCGTTGATTCCGATTGTTACACATGCAAAAATAGGCATCGGTAACGTTATACGATTAACAAGCACGCTGCTCTTCACAAATTAAACACTCTACAAGCTCATCAGCAGCAGCAGCATTTCCTATTTATGACTAACAAATCCGTTTGAGGCTTATCTGTTAAAAAAAACAGCTTTCATTCAAACGTTTCCACTCAAGGTCACGCCAACAAAGGCCGCGCCGCATTGCCTCTGATTTTCACGTCATTCTCGCAGTATCATTTTTCTTGATCTAGCGTTATTTTTGTTCATATGCACATTGCCAATTTACCGAAGACTTGCCGCCTCCCCTTTCGTGTTTCACTCCTGGGAGATGGGACGAAAAAAGCTACAAGCCACAGCAGATAAGCGCCAAGCCGTATTGTGCACCTGATTTGAATTTGTGAAAGATTTCAATTCGAAAATTGTTTTCCCAGAGCTGTTCCGTCGGGATAGCCGTCTCGAGCGCCCCCCCCCCTCTCCTTTGCGACGGTTCGCCTCCCACGTTGGAGGCATCCTCAGGCCTACCGAGACTGAGTGAAAGATGAGTGTGCTGTGCTATATGTTGACTGTTGTCAAAGGCAGTTCACTGCCTTTCCCGCAATTTAATTTCATTAACTCGCCCAACTGTAACTTCACCGGCATCATCATCATCATCATGGTCCGTGGCCTTGTTCAATCCGTTGCTGGATGAAGGCCTCTGCAATTCGCCGCCACTTTTCAAGGTCCTGCAATGTGACAATCCGTCCAGCTCCTGCACAGGAAGCGATGTCAACAGTTGCCGTACAGGAGCTGGACGCCTGTCAGACGGAAGAGGGCACGTTATCTAAGCGACAACGTGGCCACGCTTTCAAGCGCATTTTAAACCGGCGGTCTGCGTCAGGCTGAGAGCTTTTGTGCGGGCAACGCCGCACACCTTCGCGTGTCGTTCAATCCCCCGCAGTGACACGCGGAGCTTGGCAAAACAAGCGGAAAACCTAATGCGGGATGGTGAGATAATGTGACAGCGGGGCTTGGATGATGGGTTTTGACTTGGATCGTAACCTTTTACCTTCGAAATGTAATGAATATGTGCCAGTTATAAATAGCATCTATTATTATGATCATTTTAGTGTTGGAGTGGTTTCGTGTTACAACAAGCCACAGAGCTATGCCACCCACAGAGTCCAGCACTCCGGATAGGGTGAACAGGTCCGGGGGAAAGGTTCCAGAGAAATAGCCATCCAAAGTCCCGTGGCAGTTCTTTACTCACGGGGGCTCAAAGAGGCAAAACCATCCATCCATTCATTATCAGAAACCGCTTAATCCTATACACAATACAGGGTTGCGGTGACCCGGAGCCTATCCTGGCAGACACAGGGTGCAAGGCAGGGCTATATTCAGGATGCGCCGCGGGTCCATCACAGGGCACCGGGGGCAATTTGGTCCGCAGGCCAATTAACCTATGCAGCCGCATGTCTTTGGACGGTGGGAGGAAACCAGAGTGCCCGGCGAAAACCCACACGGACAGGGCGAGAACATGCAAACACAGAAAGGCACCCGAACCGAGAATCGAACCCGGGTCCTTCTAGCTGTGAGGCGGCAGCGCTACTCACCGCGAAGAGGCAAAGCAAGACAGCCTATGTGACAATGAAGCACAGGCAGCCAGCCTGCCCGGCTGTCGTGTCACAAACTGCACCCCTGTAACAGTGGCTCTCATATACAACACGAGTGCCCTCTGGTGCACGTACGGAGCAGAATGCCTTAATAATTGTGGCGTCAAACATCCCTTTCAGATAAGTTATCATCACTTTCTAACCACCGCGGGCGTCCCATCCCACGCTCTGACCTCGATGCCACAGGCCCGTGCGGCTTTATCACGTCTATGACTGCCAGTCAAGATCGCTCGCTGAAACCAAATGTAGTTTTAATGTAAATAATAATCGTAATCATAACAATCTGTGTGTCAGTGAGACGGTAATTACCTGCTTGAGGGTGCGTGCCTGGACTCCTTGTTTCCTCTTAGTATTCCTTGCAAGTAAGAAGAGACGGGAAGTTCTCGGAGAAAACCCATGTAAAGAGGGGAGAACACTTTTTATGAACCAGAGCTGGTGTATAGCTGGTGTCACCAACAGTGAAAATGTACAGGGGAAGTTACATCAGTGGATAAATTACAAAATCATGTGTAAATTTGAACAAAACAACAGAATAACGTGCGTAGTGATGTAAGTTTTTCACGCCTCGAATCATGATGGTTGCTCTTCAAAGCTGTTCAAAGCTGTTCTTTTCAAGACAGCTTTGTGGAGTGCTCTTCCTCTCTTCCTCGCGATGTTTCGTCTTTATTCAAGGATAACCTTGAGCACGCACACGTACAGGTCTCAAAGCCTGCTTAACACATTCAGAAAATAGCGCCGCGGCCTTCAAAGTAAAACTACACAACAGGCGGTGATTCGGGCAACGGCCCATCTTCGGTTGCGCGAGCCACCAAACCCCTCCCGTTTCACCGCAAACACCGGGCGCGTCCGACCTGCTCCCGTCCGCACCGTCACAGGGTCATCGTAGAGGTCGAGGAGTGGCGGCACTTCAAGCGGCTGACGCGCAAGACGACGCCGCTGGAGGAGGGCCTGATCGACGCGGCCTGCGGCGACACGCTCAGCCCGCGGCTGTTCCTGCGGCCCCGCGAGACGGTGCTCGTACCCTTCAAGTACCAGAGCTTCGAGGCGGAGCGCGGCGGCACCACGCCGCAGGTGCGCCCCACCGCGGAACGCGGCTCGTCTGTCGCGCGTCGCTCGGCCGCCACGCGTCGCTCGGCCGCCGCGCACGCCCGTAGCTGGCGATTCGGGGCAGTTGGTCGTGAGAATTTAGTATTAAGCCATTAAGACTATTGGACGCTTTTTGCTGTCGTTACAACGGCAAAAAGCGTCCAATAGTCTTCACCCGAGCTACTGATGCGTTGATCTTTGCTTTGTCCTGAGAGTGTCTGCCTTGTGGCGGAAACTGGCTTTACACCGTCTAGGCTACATAGAGAGCCGTCTGGTGTTGGCCAATAAGCTTGAAGGACAATGCATTGCGACAGCATTTCTTTTTACATGCTTTTGACACAAGTAAATGTGGCTACCTGCACGTTGGAGCCTTTGTAAAAAGGTGTTCACTTGGTGTTTAAACATCTCAACACTGTGTTCTTATTGCCGGTAAGGGTAAAAACTTCGTATTTTATACTACAGAATTTAGTATGTGGCGATCCCGTGTACGTTCGCGTGAAATCCAAGCAGGTGTAATCGTTTTATTCTCTGCTCATTGGCGGTGAGGCAGAGACCACGGAATAATCTGCAATTGAAGAGCCGGTTTAATCACGGGTGGCCGGCTAGCTGGCTGGCTTTCAACCCGGGATCTCGGTCATGTGGGCTGAGTGTCCTGACATGGCCATTACACTGCCCTCGAGCCAACCATCCTCCTCCTAATGTTGCAATTAAGTGCATTGGACACAGCAGAAGTGTGTTGTCCATTACAGCCGGCTTTACTCCATTTGCCAAACTCTGCCGCTGCTGTAATTGCACCCTGACTAATCACGGCTATTGACCAGAGAGCCACGCCAAAGAGCCACATTTACTTATTTTGAGTCGTATATAGGACCCGACCAATCCTAACCCGTGGAGTCGACACAATAGATAGCTATTTGCGAAAAGCCATCAGGGGTCATCCTGGGAATTGACTGACCCCTGCCATGGGTAATGTGAAATTGTCCCCGCCGACTCCGGCAAACGTTAGGAATGCCCTTGAGTGCCTAGCTCGAGCGGTGATACACGCCGAAACAGTTCGTCGCAAAAAGAACAGTAGTTCCCTTCACGAAAACCCGCGATGAGTGATTTGAAAGTCCCAAGGCCTGACGCGTGAAGACGTGAGTGAACTTGATAAATCTCCACCGTGTCTCCACGTGGTAGCCCCTTAAAGTGCGATGCACCTTGTCTATCGATGTTCTGCGGCTGTAATCCCCACACCCGAAGAACGCTATCTTGCCACTGGAAAAAAAATCATAAACTGTGGACAAGTGTGAGACACATGCTTTCCCTTGTACTCGTTTTTATTATGCTTATTTACCCAGGAAAGTCCCGCGAGTATTACTTAATGTTGTACGTATTTGTGAACACCTTTGGCAGAACAGCTTTGGGAAGATATTGTCAAAGTCTCCATTGTGTTTTTTTCAGGAGGGTGCTCCCGGGTTTTCTCTGTAAGGGGCGACGTTGTGACTATGTGTAATCACAAATGAGTAATTTGCAGGTAATCTTTTCAACGTTGATAGCTATTTTTTAACGAATCCCAGTTACATTGTATAAGGGGGGGGGTTTCGCTATGGCAGGAAACTGGAGAACCCGGAGAACACCCAAGCAGAACAGGGGAAAAATGTACAAACTCCACACAGAAAGGCACCCGATTCAGGAATGGAACCCAGGGCCTTCTTTCGCCAAGGCACACATGTTGTCACTACTGCAGTGCTATTCTGTTCAGGGGTTAAAACATTTGATCTTCTCCGTTTTTTTATTTTCAGTTAATACTAGGGGTAAGGCAGATCATTGATCTTTGCTTTAATGTAAATTTGTAAGCTCACAATATGTACATTGAGTTGCATGTGTAGTAATAGACGGTATATGGTTTATTTTATCCATATATGTTGTATAGAATTCAATCATTTTCCACCAGAGGCACCTCTCTTTAATGCAAATAATCATTCTTCAATTGACTCGAGACCCCAATCCGTGATAAGTGATGATTTCACTTTTAGCTAACACCACAAAGATTAATCCATATACCGATTGCTATAAAATATGATAATCTATCTTGTGAAGTAACGCGCTTTCATCGGCGCATTTGTCGTAACACCACTCTTTTTGACAGATCACTCTCTGACGGAGTGACTGTACAGCAGACTAAGAGACCCGTCTCTGACAGGGTGCCTATACAATACAGTAACAGATCCGTCTCTGATGGTGGTTACTCTAGAATAGAGTAACGGACCGGTCTCTGATGGGTATACAAACGCTTCTGTTGGCAGGGACCCGAGGACCCGAGCAGACCGTGGGTTGCCGCGATCACTTCCCAGCAGCGGGCGTCCGCACGGCAGGGGAAGGAAATCAAGGTACGGCGGTGGCGACGTGGGCGATGAGTGATCGTCGAACTCCCGGGTGAAGCCCCTCGATTGCGATGCCTGACAATCGGCCCGGCTGACCCAGTGCCGTCCAGGTGTGCCCGAGCTTATTATGATATCGTATTGATGCGGGTTTTCACGGCTCGATGTGTGACGAGAATTGCTCTTTAGAGCTGGTCTTTTTCGGGACAGCCGTGTCGAGCGTTCCTCCTCTCTCCTTCGCAATTAACCAGGGCAGCCGCCGGTTTCAAACCGCGAACCGCTGCAGCTAGCGGCCGACGCAGCCATGCCGCGCCGCGTCACCGCCCGTTTAAACCCGGCGTCGAACGCGCGCCGCGTGTCCCGTTGCCGCCTAGCGGGCCGGAGACGCCTCGTCTGAATTCGTTAATCCTGCAGGCCTTCTGGCAAGGTCACCGACTGCTGTCCGCCTGCCCGCCGCCAAAACCTCCGCGTCTCTCGGCATCGATTTTGTTTGTTTGTTTTAGTCTGCCAAAATAAACACGGAATCAAATGTTATTTCTCCTCCGTACGTATCGGGACTGCGGCGTGCTCGCGCGCTTGTCCGCCCGCTCGTCGGAGCACCCGCTCGTCGGAGCGCCCGCTCGGCTCGCTCCATCACCAGCGCGAGATCAATATTTCTCCCATTCGGGCCGCGCGAGCTCGCCTCCCGGACTATCTTGAAGTGTAATCTCAAACTATTGTTTACACAAGATTCATTGCGCGTGGCCACCAGCCGTAACGGATTATAAGCATACATGATCTCAATTTAAATGATGGACGGCTGTGCAAAGCGGTCGGAGATTGGATGAGCAGGGGGTTGGGACGGAGGCCAGGGCGGCTGGTTTGGCGGTGGGGCGCCTTTGGGAAGGGCTGGGCGGTGCGGTGCGGTGGGGTGGTTGCGGGGTGGGTGGGTGGGTTCGCACGGGAGATGAGAACAGTGGAGCGAGGCTGGTGGGATCGTGGGGAGCAGAGAGGAAGGAGAGAGGGGGAGGCTGGCTGGTGGTGTGAGGATTATATTTTACACGCGGCGCTGTCAAGGTCAGAACTTGGCTCGCGGGCGCTCACGGGGTCCGGCGGCGTTGGCGTGTGCGCCTGTCCGACGTTTTCTCGTGGATCGTAGCGGTCTTGGCTAGCGTTTTCAGGGCTTGCTGTGGATCGAAACATGTAGCTATCTCTCTTGGTGAACAGAACGGGGGGGGAGGTTTCAGACATATAACGATCCGAAGACCCTCCGACTGAAGGAGGTTGGCGTCAGGAAGGGCTCCAATACCCCCCCCACCGGTAGGAGGCAACCGGCCAACCCGGGTCAACGTGGACCAACCTGGACAGCGGCTGTTTACTCCGGCCACAACAACAACCATAACAACATAAAGGGATCTCAGAAGTAGCTCCGTGATGCCTCCTTCTGCGGACCTTTGTGTAACACAGGGTGATGCACTGCTCGAATGGATTCTTCATTCTTCACCTCTTGTCATGGCACTGATAGCACTGTTAGAAAACATTGATTTGTTGACAGTTTGCATTAATATACACAAAGTAACACAATAATTCAAAATTACATATTTATACATCGTCTATCGACTCAGCCTATTATCTTTCAGGGAGTAAATTAAACTGCGACCACTTTGTGGGCAGAGAACATTTATTTATTCTCTACACAGCCTGGCCTTCAGCATGGGAATACGGAAAAATGCCCCCAATGCATGTGTTAAAAGGGGAAGCAATTGGCGGTATATATATATTAAAAAACCTATTTAAAAAATAAGAGCAGTAAGTTGCAATATACTTCATACCGAATTAAATCTTCTGTTTCCATTAGAAACTCATTTTTGGAACGATGGCTCAATCATCGGATGGCAAAAGGTCTCTGCTATGTTTAATTTGTCCTGCAGCAGCTGTGACATTTTCACCACATCACCACCGAAAGTGAGCAGCAGCACCTGATTTAATTCCGTCCCCCCAACGTCGGCTAAAGCAACAGAAGTAATGTGATTTTGTTTGACATTAACGTTGGCGCGAGGGTACGGCGCTAGGCCCCGCGTGCGTCTCAATCAGCGACCGCCGAATATTTTCCCCCGACCGCCCGTTGTGCTGCTGCAGGAACGCGGCAATAAAAGTTTCATAAAAGTTTCCGTTAATTCGGCCCAAACTATTACCTTTTTACCGTTCGGGTGCAATAACAGCGAGATGTGTTCTCATGACAACCCCCTAGAGGTGTACAAAGACAAAGGTTCCCGCATGTGGCCTTGAACGGACTCGTGGGGCAAGTGCCGTTAGCGAGCATCCTCGAAGCCCGCCACTGCACGTTAGAAGATGGGAGGTCAACTCCACGTCCGACCGCCTTTGTCTCCCCAGCGCTGATGCTTACACACATGCATGGAGAGACCCATAGACTCGCACAGAGACCCATAGGGTGGCACAGTGGCACGGTAGGTAGCACTGCTACCTCACATCAATAAGGTCCAGGAATCGATCCTGGCTTGGGTGCCAGGATCGCACCTCTGAGTCATTCCCTGTCTCTCTTCGATATTGAACGAATATGCACGGCGCGTCATGAATTGTAATTAATAATACGGACACTGGGCCTGGCTTCCACCACACAACGTCCGCTCGCCCTTACAATAACAAGTCCATGCACGGACAAGTAGAGGCCCAAAAACGCCAACCGCTCGCATTGCAGCACATTGTGCCTGTCGTACATGCACATTCTGCTGTCGTAACATTGATTTTTTGTCCTTTAAAACGAGAGGGATCCATTTTGCAGTCCGTTAAAACTTTTCATGTCCTTTCTAGCCCTGAGCTATTTATGCTGTAAGCCTTTTAAGGGACTTTGAAAGGGTAAAACCGCGTGGACTGACAGATCAGACCCGTAACCCATTGCTGAAATTCGTAGGCGCGTCGACCTATTTTTTTACATTTATCTATTTTTCTTTTTTCAAATTAACCTCCGTTATATCCCAATTGTTCTTTACAGAAGTCACGTCTCGCGGCTCGCAAACTTTTTTATTAAACGTCACCAATCAGCAGAGCATCGCGTCAAGGCAGGATGTGGGGCTCCATCTCCGCCAGATTGCGAGCGTCCACCGAGTAAATAAGTAAACAGACACACACACACTGACCATGCGGGAGGGATCTGTTTGTTATTGTATTGCCGGCAGTCCATTACGATAGTAAACACTGGTTTTATACAATGTTTCCGTACTGTGCTGAATAGCCCTGAGGGTTCCTGCCAGCAACGCCAACTGAGCCCCTGCAGCATTTGTTTAAACGGATCACGCCCCGCGCTGATAAGCCTCGGGGAAGTTGGAATCTGGCGCAGACTTTGCTTGGCAAAAACCGTCGCTGCCAGAAAGCTTTGAGCCAAAATGCCCACTGCTTGGTGGATTCAGATGAGTGTACTGTTGTTGTTGATTGTGGTTTAAACGTTCGCTATACAGGTTGACCCGGGTTGGCCGGTTGCCCCCGAATGGTGGGCGAATTGGAGCACAATGTCATGGCCGGATGCCCTTCCTGACACCAACCTCCTTTAGTCTGAGGGTCTTTGGATCGTTGTTTGTCTGGGACCTCCACCCAGATGTATTCACCAAGGGAGATCCTAGCAGGAGGAGTGCAAAGCTCTGGTTGATGGAGTTACATACGATATAGATTTTACTTGCAGTGAAACAGGCCAGTGTTATTCTGTAAATGCATTGTCTTCATCAACAGACCTTACTTGGTCAACGATAGACTGCTCGTTAGAATACTCGTTGATTCATGTGTCTCGCAGATGCAATGTTGGGGTTTGCAATACCAGTACTGGCTCCAGCATTCATCCGTTTGTGATCAAAAACACAGAAGACCCCATTGTGAAAATGAACCAGTGATTTTCCTATTGTTTACCGTGTGCCTCTGCCATAGCAATGTTGAATACCCACGGCAGGTTCAGGGTTTGTTAGCGGGAGATGAGCCACTTCCCCCGTGTCTGCGTGGGGGAAGAAAAAAATTCCCTCCGCTAATTCTCTTTGTCAGAGGTAGACTCACCCGCGCCACGCTGGCGGCTCGCCGCTCTACAGGAGAGTCGCGCAAATGCAAACGCGCGTGAGCTGTCGTGTTCATCACGTCCAGAAGGACCGGCGCGGCGGCGGCGGGGGAGGGGAGGGGTTGTCGGAAGCACACCGCTGAGCGGCGTTCATGCTCGTCTGGAACTCAAGATTCAAAATAACAACCTGAGCGAATCGACGCCGCCACAAACGCGCGGAGAAAACTAGCGGGACGGGGCTCGCGAGAGGATGAACAGACGGGGAGGATCGCGATGGGGCCGCGGCGTCCCCCGGCGAGACGCCCGGCTCTCCGCGGCCCGCGGCGTGACCTTGCTGAGCGGCCGTCCTGGCTCGCCGCAGATCCCGTCGGAGATTTCTCCGCCGTCCGCCTCTCCCCGCCGCCGCTGCCGCCGCCACCGCCGCCGAGCGATAACGCTTTAACCGGCTCGAGCATCCGCCTTCGACGAGCCCGCGGGCGACTTTTTAAAGATTAAAACGCTTGTCAGCACGCGCTCGCACGCAGCACGCAAGCACGCGCGTTCGAAACGCACATGCGTTGTGTGCCGAGAGGTGAAGGCAGCGCTGTGGGGAAACGGCCTCGGCGAGATCCAGGTTACACGTTGCGTAACCGACGAGACGCCTGCGTTTTGTGTCGCGCGAAGTATACGCCACCTGTTTTTTTTCCCGATCGTAAGCGGGAACCCTTAACTCTTTCGCCTCAATCTCAGCCGCCGCCGAGACATCCTCACCCCAATTCTCCGCGGGCGACGCGGGGGTGGCCGAAGCTCGGCCAGACGGGAAGGGGCGCGAGGGCCGAGCGCCGCGCCCGCCGATTGGCCCCGGAGCCGCGGCGTCGCGAGGACGCTCCGGCGGAATGACTTGCGCGCGATGAACTCGGAGGTCGAGGGGCGCCTTTGCCGCGTTCCCCCGCGCGGCATTCGTCGGACGTTTGGAGGGGAGCACGTTCCTTTATTTTTAAGTTACTCAGACCACTGTTCAGTTGCAACGGCTCGCTGATCGCCAGCACCTTCATAGAGTGGTCCCGCTGTTGATTTAACGTTACGTACAGCTAGATGGTGTTGCAGCGTAAGCTATACTCGAGTATTAATTGTTGAGTGTTGGAAGTTAGTGTTTTCACCGGCCCGACTGTTACCTTTACAAATGCGCGGTTATCGCCGCGTGACCCAACGATCTCGAGTGCGTGAAAGAGACTTGTGGTGCCGGTGATTTATTCGCAGTCGATGACAACGGTGGTGACGGATTGCCCACGTAAATACCACGCACGCGTGGGAAGGACATGCAAATCACATAGGCAGAGATTATCTCTCTGTACATTACCCTAAGACTATGGTGCAATGCACGACGTGTATTGTACACATGATCTCAGCGTGATCCACTAACCCTACCTCCAAGCCTCTAAATTAGGGTAGGACACGTGTACCGATATTACAGTCAGAATCTCCCAAGTGCGAGATTTTACTCTGAGACTGTCCTGCCTCGGGCGCCTTTCTGCGTGGAGTTTGTGTGGGTTTCCTTGTCTTCTCTGGTTTCCTCCCACAACTAAAAAACACTCGTTAATTGATTGGCCGATTACATCATAATACATTGGCAGCAGTGTAGGGTGTGTTGGCGCCGGCTTGTCCATGACCAGGCATGCAATTTGCGCGCGTTATAAATAATTGTATTGTTTTTATTACTCTTATTCTCATAACTGGGTAAAACCAAACCGCATAATAATAATAGCGATTTATATAGCGCCTTTCACCCGAAGGTCACAAAGCGCTGCACAAGGGCCGCGGAGAGAACGGCATGTCAACAACGACAAAAAAACACAAACAAACCAAACAAAAAACACAAAATCATAACCCCCTTTCTGGCTTATACTCGTCTGTGCAACAGCAGTTTCACAATAAGCTGAGACGTGCACGAATACCAAATGTAACGGCATTATTATCATCATCATCATTATCGCGACGAAAAAAATGCATAAAAATCCTGCACGTCCTTTTTGCGAAAAACCAGCGCAGCTTTGTGTTGCCGCGAGTCCACAAGTGCTCTTTTCGAAAGTTCTCCAAAGTGGGCCGAGTCCCCTTCACGGCTGACGTGCGTTGGCGCCCGCAGCTCGCCGGCGGCGGCGGCGGAGGAGGAGAGGGCACTGCCTCGTCCGCGCCCTCCGTCATTGCCCTGACATTACCCATCCTAGGCAATAAACGGAGCGCCTCATCCTCGCACAGTTCACTGCACGCAATTATAACGCAAGTCGGAGGCAGGAGCAGTGTCTAATGGCGGAGATAATAGCCTTCAACAAGATGCAGCCATTGCCACGGGTAAACTCGTGTCGGGGGTATGTTTTTAAAATATCTGTTCGACCCCCACTAGAGGACATTGTGTGATGGAAAGTTGCGGTTTTATTGCCTGTGGGGTTGGGGTTGTTTTTTGTATTTTTGATAGCTGTTTTGCGGCGGTTAGTTTTAAAGACAGATGCACAGTTTACGCTGGTGAAAGTTTTCGCCTTAGAGCGGTTTCTGGATCGCTCAGAAATTACCCTAAATCATTCTCTTCGCTTGCACGGAGTCGGACGTAAATCTGTCGCTGTGCCACCTGAAAAATATTCTTCCAACAAAGGTTTAGATTATATACGTTAGATTAGACGCACGGGTGGAGCTCGCCTGTTTGCAGGCCAACCACTGAATCGGCTTCAATCGGCTCGATTGCACAAGATAATATCTGATCGAATGTGAGCAGGGTCGAGTCTGCTAAGCACGATGCCTGATTAATAACGGCGTGCATTATTCAGGACGTCTCACCAAGTGTCAAGACCCCGTTGTAGGAGGGTCATGCGTTTGCATGATCGGTTAATTTCTTATTGAGTATTTCTTTGATTGAGGACAAACTGTGGCCCTAGAGAAAACCCGTGCCTTCCATTATAATAATTTTAATCATCAGTGACAGCAGAATCCTCACCGAAAGGAAAGGCAGCTTTGTCGTCGTCTTTATCAGCTGCAGCATCATCATCATCATCACCCTCATCAGCATTGTTATCACCAGCCGCATTAACATCATATGTGTCATCGGCAGCTGTGAAACATCACCGTTATCATCGACAGCATCATCATCATCATCATTCATTCATTCATTAGTGCCATTAGCAAGCAGTAACAATCCCCATCGCCATTATGATCGACAGCAGCATCATCAGCATCATCAGCAATCGCCATCGCCGTTATCGTGGACCGCATCGTCACTGGCACCAGCTCCAAGCAGCCACAGCATCACCTCCATCAACGATATCGTTCTTCGTCAACGTCAGCCGAGCGACAAGTCAGCCGCTGGGCAGAGCCGTGGAGATTGGCAGTGTGCGGGGCGACGGTGGGCACGCGCGCTGCGGCGGTAAACACGGAAATGAAAACAACATCGGCAATAACGAAACCCGCTGGAATGCCACGGTGGGCTCTCTCTCTCGGCTGCGTTCCAAAACCGGCCTCATCCCTCGGCCATCGTTCCTAATAGCGGTGTGTCGTGACCAATTCGACTTACCATTTGTAACGGTCCATTCGACGTCGCGTAATTTTCATTTGTTCTCCGATCCGTGCGTTCCTCTTTCATCTCTTTAAGTGCACGTCAAAGCGTACGTCGGTCCGCGCGGTTTTCTGCTTTTGTTAAGTATCCTTGTCAGTGTTCGTGTTCCTGAACACTTTGCACGGTTGTCATGTCCTACCTCCGATATGTTTACGCATGCGTAGGACATTCATTGCCATGTCATACTCGGGCTCGGCGGTGGTGGCTTCGCACGAATGTAATCCAGCGCTGCGGACGCGAGGGTTGGTGGATCGCGCAATTGTTGTGAAGCTCTCCGTGTGCGTCGAGGAGGAGCAGTACCTGGGCTCGCCAGGAGATAGATAGATAGATGTTTATTATTACAGCAGAAAAATACCCAGTGAGCTTGCAAGCTCTTTACGGGACTCCCGCGACAGCGACTGTGGACCCCACCTGTTTCACGCGCGGGTTTTCTCAAGTTTCTTCCAACATGTGGACGCTCGTAAATTGTCCGCGTAACGCCGTGTTATATCGAGGACCGCAGAGCTTAGGGCAGAATTTAGTGCCGGCCTGCCACCTGGCTGCCTCTCCCACTTGTCTGAGATTCCCCGTCCTCGCGAGCGAGCGAATACTGTGCGCCACGTTTCAAGGCAGAATCACTATTATCATTATCGTAACACTTTCGTCGTTAGGACTCGGTAAATGTTATCAGCAGCGCCCGCCAATCGCTCGGCAGTTCTCAGTCTTTCTGGTGACACGGGCGGGCAGCAAGGTGGCAGCAGGTGGCAGGGACAGCTGGGGAAGATGGATTGAGCGGGTCGCTGGACCTGGGTGCCATCCAAAGGACATGCGGGCGGGCGGGCGGGCAGTCTGCCCCGTGTCTGCTCTCCTCACAACAAAGCGAATTGAATCCTCTCCTCCCACAATGTCCTTTGGCTTGGGAGATCATCTTTGTTGTTTATGATAGAGGGGAAAATATATATACGATGCCATTTTTTCCGTCGGTGAACCACTGCAGGGGGGCGGGGGGGGAAGAGCGCCGCGTTGGGAACCCAAGTGACCTGAGCTCGATTCCTGGCTTAAAATCGGTGGTGAGCGGGCGAGCGATGTGTGAACTTTAAAGGGCTGCCGCTCGGCCAACTCGGCCTTGCTTGAGTAAATGGTGCGGTCAGTTACTCAAGGCCGCGTGCGGCACTGACCACGGCGCGTTCGCCGAGACAGCCTTGACAGGTGTTCGCTGAGAGTCCATCGCTCAACAAACTGCAAGTCTGTGTGGAGAGTCTTTGTGTGTGTGTGTGTATGTGTGCACATCTCACTCAGACCCGAGCCTCTCCTAGGTCGATTTAGCTGCAAATGAGTACCTGGTGCGAAGTGTCAACATTGCTACTAAGGAGATAAAGATGACCGTGGGTGGCGCTGGCCACTCACCCCTTCCTGTACTGGCCTTCACAGGTGCTCGCTCACAGCGCTTGGCCCAACAGTCTGTTGAGGCTATCAGGGACATCTTTATCTCTGTCTTGGCATCTAGCCAAACTCTAAGTCTCCCCACGACAGACAGACAGACCCACATACACACACGAACCAAGAAACAATCCATACTTTGCCTTTCGGGCTGCTGGGTTAAGTGCTTCAAACTAATTGTAATTCTCAATCGGTTGTGAAGCAATCTAACCTTGCACTAATGTCAGTGGCGCGTATTGAATCGTGCTCCGGCACCGGGGGTGCTGGCATGACCGCCGTTGGCACGCACATCTTCGCCCCCGCCGTTCTGCCGTTGGTCACACCACACGTGGTCCCCGTGGCTGTGAATGTAAAACATCGCGGAACCAATTCCTCCTGTTCTGCGCATCGTGGTCAAGAATTGAACGCGGTTCTCCCGCATCGTATTGTACCGTGAGCTCGCGATAACCGCCTTGACACCACCTCATAAACGAAACAACGATCCCCCGTGTAGCCTTAATACAATGTAGGGTCACGTGCTCTCAGCGAGTAGCACACTATGGGGTGGGTGGCCACACCCGGCGGCCTTTATCTCCCTCATGGCGATCTGTCACACCAGGTACTCATTTGAGGCTGAGGCAACCTGAAAATGAGATACAACGAATGAGACAGACCATGCTAATAAGTCTGCCGACATTTACCAACAAAGTAAAGAAAATATATTTTTTTATTGCTTTATCACACACATTGTAACACATCCTCATCGCCGTAATGTAGGCGATTATGAGACTGTTTTCAAAATTCAATCCGAAACAATCAGTTTTTTTTGTCGCATTCGTACAAAGTCGACATAAGGGGGACCCGGGACCGGTTTAGATAATCGTCACCGGTGTCTGTGGTTTTGAGCGAGAATCTAACTCGGGTCGCCGGGTTCGTAGCGGGGCGCGCCAACCGCTACACCACCGCTGCACCGCCGCTCCCCACGCACACAGGTACACTCACTCACACACGCACGCAAGTGGACGCGCGCGTTAGCAGCGACTCGACAGTAGCACACGCGGGCTCGCGCCTCGTTTAATAATAATCGCGGTGGACGGCGTGTCCCGCACGGAGGACCCTCGCGTAAACGGGCCAATTTAGCTGCGCGGGACGCTGTGCATTCCCCGGTAAAATCGGCCGGCACGATCGACTCATGAATAAATACGTGCCTCCATTTTTTTATTTTTTTTTCCTTCTTTTCGGGTTTTGTTCGGCTTTTCCATCAGCCTGCGGGGAGCGTGGTTCCCGGCATAAAGGCGGTTGGGGGAGTTAACGGCAGATTGACGGGCGTCTGGACCGAAGGACGGCGGCTGTGCTCGCTCGCCGTGAGTCGCGATGAGCTGAGCTGTTCGCGCGCGCTCGCGAGCGGCGGCTGCCGCTCAGGCGGGCGGGTGGTAACAAAGCTGAGCCGTGTTCTGGGATGGTGGCAGGTGATTTGTGCGGGGGGGGGGGGTTTAGCGCCGGTGATTTATTTTTACTTACACGCTTTATTTTCGTTGATGTCATCTGCCAGTTGGGTCTTGTTTACACGCACGAACAACAACGGACAGCTGTTGCCAACCCATCGTTCCCTCGTGCTGCAACCGAGATAGACTGCTGGTGTCGGCTGCTGTTAGCAAGCACCTATTAGGGCCAGCTCGGCGATTAAGCCGGTTTCTCATGCAAATTAGAAGATAAGCACACGTGTTTGGCCTTCGAGAGCGAGCGAATACTGTGTGAATACTGTGAGACAACGGAGCGGCATTGCTAGTTGACATCTTGTATATAATGGACCGAGTGTTTCTTTGCATATATGCATGTCCGCACGTACGCAATGAGGGCACTGGGTTTGAATCCTTCATGAGCACAAATTGTATCTGCAAAACACCAAGGCTTATTACGTCTTATTTCAACTTTACATCCCACTTATCGATTACTCTTCTGACACTGGAGGAATCTTCAGAACGCCTTAAGATGCCTCCCAGCGTGGGAGGCGAAACGCCGCGAAGGAGAGAGTGGGAACGCACGACACGGCTATCCCGAAATAAAAGCTACGGAGAGCAAATTCTCATTCATCGAGCCGTGAAAACCTACATCGGCACAATTATTTCAGCTTTAAATTCCCACTTGGGCACCCGTACCATTCGAATTCGATTCGATTCTTCGAAGCCTGATGGTTATATGACAGTTTCCCATTGCAACAAGTTCTTCTTTAGTTGCAGACAGCCCTTCAACATTTAGAGACATAATAGTCAGTGCTGGCCGTAAAGGCGGCGGGCATTGGCCTCTCTTCTTGCTCCAGACTGAGGGGCTTCTGGCATCTGTTGAGCTTCTGGACATCGTTGTCTTTCAGCTCCTTGGCTTCGAAGTGTTTGGTAGAATTTGCAGGTAATTCCAAGTATTACCTGACAGGGATCGCGACGTGAACACTTCTACCTTGACCCGTACCATTAACCCTCTTAAGCCGCTCTTCCGCCGTTAACCCTGACGTCAGAAGAACGTCTTACGCGCTCGAAAGAAGGTCGCCCGTGGGGCGGGCACTCTGCTAGTTACCATCATTATTATTAACGATTCCCACGTCGGGTGCACCTGCGTGTCTGTGTGCGTGCGGCCGGGGTGTCGCGACGGCCGCCCGGCTGGCAGGTGTTCTTCCGCACGGCGGACGAGCTCCCCGTCGCCATCCTGCACCTGGACGTGGAGCCGCAGCCCGCCCTCGTCAACGAGACGTTTCGCTTCTACCAGCCGGAGCTCACCATCCTCAAGAAGACCGTCCGCCTGCCCGCGTGGCACGGCC
>JAZEWU010000035.1:5815853-5828575 GCA_036362915.1 Geotria australis
GTCAAACTGATCCATCCATCCATCCATTTTCAGAAACCGCTTAATCCTGTACAGGGTCGCGGTGAGCCGGAGCCTAATCCGGCAGACACAGGGCGCAAGGCAGGGGAAGACCGAGGATGGGACGCCAGTCCATCGCAGTGCGCCTGGGGAAATTTAGACAGTGCGCCAATTAACCTGGCAGCTTTAACACTATTTCAGCTTTATATTCACACTTTTGCACTCGTAGCATCACATTTTTTTTTCCTGTTATAGGGCACGGTCAATATCCAACGTGGATACGTTATTTTAAGCTAATTTGTATTAATAGCGATGACGTCGTTCTAAAGTCAGCGGAGCGAGCTCGGGCGTGATTGAGGTGGCGCAAACACCTGCCACCCCGACTCCCGTCCTTCCTCGCCGTTCCGCTGCCCACAGCCACGCGTTGCCCCGGACACATCCGCGCGGCAATGCATCATCATCGTCGTCCTCTAATGGGAATACATCACGTTTGTAAGCAAGACCCAAAAATAGGCGCTTCACAGAGGACACGTTACAAAAGTTTAACTAGGGCAGGGCACCGTAACCTGGCAGGCGTCGACGGCATTCAAGATGAAATTACGCGTTTTCATTATTGGAGTTAAGGGTTAAAGGCTGCGATTAGCATTAAGGGTTAGAGCACATGTGTCAAACTCAAGGCCCGCGGGCCGAATCCGGCCCGCCACGTCATTTTACGTGGCCCGCAAGAGCAAAATAAAGTTTTGAACAAAGTTAATAATACTAATAATAATTAATAACCTATTTGATATTTCTCTTTATTTACTTGAAAAGTTTGATCTTTGATTGATGGAGTAATGTGGTTTTCTTAACCTGATAAATTAAAAGTATTTATGTTATAATAACAGAGAAATAAACTAACATATTTTTCCATCTATGCAAATGCATACAATTTTGTAACTTGAATAAGTAATAATCAAATAAAGACAGTTATTTAAATATGTTGAGTAGTTACATTTATACTGTCTTACAGTTACAATCGGCCCTTTGAGGGTAACCATAATGCTGATGTGGCCCAAGGTGAAAATGAGTTTGATACCCCTGGGTTAGAGGGTAAGGTGGCGCGTGTTAGGCGTGTAACAATTACCCCCTCGCCAGTGCGTTTGTTTTCTCCTGTTTGTCCTGCCTCATTTGTCCGTCTGATTTGTTCCGTCTCGTTTGTTCTGCCTCGTTTTCTCCATTAACCTAACGGTACATTAGCGTAACATTTCCGTACAGTTTTCATTGAGTTGTAAAGTACACGATTCTCGCACGCGCAATTTGCCTCGCCTAACACTCCCTTTTTAATTGCCCGTGCCGCTACATTCCTATTAAAAGTTACAGGTCGCTGGTGAACCGCGCCGTTCAATTGGATGTTAAATGTGAAAACATTAGCCGGCAAAATAATAATAATAATAGCATTTATAGAGCGCCTTTCACCCGAGGGTCACAAAGCGCTGCACAAGGCTGCGAAGAGAACGGCATGTCAGTAACATCAGGACAGATAAACTGAGAGTCAAGCAATCACGATAAACCATAGGACATAGATCATAAAGACAGCAGAAAAATCAAAACAATAACAGTAGCAACCACAGAGAGCCTTCCATCCGAGGGCCACAATAATACTTCAAAACATTACCCAGGAACACTCCGTTCCCCCGGAGAGCCTTGACGACTGGTCGTCGCAAACATGTTTGTTTGGGAACGCGCGATCAATCCTCGCTCCCACGAGCGAGCCGACCCCCTCGCCCGATATCAGCGATGGACTCCCTCTGGGGAGCGTTCCAGCGTTTAGCTGCCACTCCATTGTCACCCTCGCTCATCGGCTGCTGTCCCATTCAGCGATACGTCTTGCCCTAGTCCACCTACTTTGTTATCAATCAGTCACAGACTCAGGATCGTAATTCGGCCGGTAAGGCCTATTGAAGTTATGAAGTCAATCATATATTCTACAAGAATGACCATGGCCCAAGACCGTCAAGACTGACCGTGAATAAGATCTTACTTATTACAATTAAAAGTTACATTTGTAAAGAGCCTATCTGCTAGGTACTCGAGGCGCTGTACATCACAAACAATATATCATAGGCGATGCGTGTCCTTATATCTGTTCCGCCTCGTAAAAAGTGTTTATCGTACGCTACTTTCTGGCCGTGGGGCTGATGGTATACTATGTGACACGGATGATCGTTTCGTGTTATGTACCGGAGGAAATATTTCCCCCGTTGCGCTTAACATGCTGGCTCGTCCACCTCGTGTTCAGCCGGAGCGATACCCAAGCCCTCGTTCGCTTACACGCGCTGCAATCAAACGAAATATGCATTTGGGTCTAAATTGAATTTGCTTTATGATCAGTAAGCGGCTTCTCCGTAGACAGCACCGCTCAGCGGCGCTTGTTTGCCAACGCGACGTAAACACTTGCCGCCGCCGATGCCATACGACGATCACGGCCAGTGTTAGGCACCCCGTGGCATTTCACGAGCCGCGAAAGCACGTTTAAAAACAACGGCGCTTGTATATTTTTAGGAAATCGTGGTTTTGTCCCCACGGGCGCCGCCGCAAATAGGCGCTTTCGGCGATTATTAAAGCGGGCCACAATTAACGACGACTCCTCGGTCTTGTTAATTAGCGTAACAAGTTAGATTGCTGTCTGTGAGTCTAAGTTTAGGCTGTAGCCCGCTGGCATTGATTAGCGACGCTTTAGCTTCCCGCGGCGTGCCACGCGACGGCAGCTGACCGCGCGGGACGCCGCAGCCTCGGCCGGGTGCAGCCACGGGCCACCGTCGGGCGGCCCGCGGAAGAGCAACGACCGTCGGGAGGTTTTTTCGATTTGTTGGCGACGATAGGCGTCCCGCGTTGATGTAGGTTTTCACGGCTCGATCAAGGTAGAAGCGTTCACCTTCGCGATGCCTGTCAAGTAATACTTGGTATTACCTGCGAAATGCTACCAAACACTTCGAAGCCGAGCTGAAAGACAACGATGTCCAGAAGCTCAACAGATGCCAGAAGCCCCTCAGTCTGGAGCAAGAAGAGAGGTCAATGCCCGCCACCTTTAAGGCCAGCACTGACTATTATATCTCTAAATGTTGAAGGGCTGTCTGCTACTAAATGTTAAAGGGCTGTTTGCAACTCTTAACAGTGAGAATTACTGTTAAGAGCCGCTATCTCGGGGATAGACGCATCGAGCGTTCCTCCTGTCTCCTTCGCGATGTTTTGCCTCCCACGTCGCAGGCGGCTTCAGGCTCCTCGGTGCAAATAACTCCAGAGAAAACCAACGTGGCAGCAAGTGTTGATTTTCTGAATTCAGAAACTACACTGCCATACACGCATTTTATTTTAGGCCCAGTCGACCGCAGGGAGAACCAGACCGGGCTCGGGTAATGGAATCAATGCGTGCTCTGCGTATCGTAGCTCTGTAGTTGCGATCTTTCCGACCGTCGGAATACACGCGGAGGAGCTGTGCGGAGGGTTCGTCGCCGTGTCGTTTGAGCCTCGTTCTGTTCGCCGTCCACAGGGGGAGACGGAGCCGAGCAGCAGCTGCACGTGAGGTGCAGCGATGCCAACGTCTTGTGCAGGACGAGAGATTCGGTGAGTGGGTGGGGGGGGTCGATGGGTGAGCGGGCGCGCATACTGTTGCCAGGTACTCTGGTTTCCTCCAGCAGCCCAAAGACACGCTGCTTGCGTTAATTGCCCTGACTAAATTGCCCCTGGTGCCCTGAGATGTAGTAAATTTCTTAACCATCCCCACTGGGCAACTGTTAAAAAGCGCTACAAAGCTCAGCGGTTCCTTGCAGCCTGAATAAACACTGACTGGCCGATATAGCTGCACGTACCGATGTAGGTTTTCCTTACGGCTCGCTTCACGATGGTTGCTTTTCAGAGCTGTTCCTTCGGGATAGCCATGTCGAGCACTCTCCCTCTCTGCGATATAGCTGCGTCGTAATCATCATCATCGTCGTCGTCAGTGTTAACGCCAAGCCGCGCGCGAGAACCCCGCCGGAACGTCTAACCTCGTCACCCTCCCCCCTGCCGCCAGGGCCCGTCTGAGCCGTGCGACATTTTCGTGAAGGTGTCGGGCAGCCCGTCGCCACACGTCACCTCGTTCTACATCATGATCTACACGTGAGTCCCGGCGACGCCACAGGGGACAGGGGTGGTGCCGCTTCTCCGTTGGTGACGAACGGAACGGGGCCGGCGTCCGGATGAAAACGCTCAGAATCTTTGCGCGTTTCTCGACGGCTGTGATTTTGCGGCATGTGTGGGCACAGAAAAAAAAGTGAATAGTCGTTCCTGAAACACCGTGGTCACTGCCATTACCGCCACAAGCGGCGGATCTGAGGTGTTGTCGCTGCCAGTCATCAGCATCGTCGCCATCAAGACTAGGATCGTCTCGTACAGACCCAGACGCCCAAGAGTCCGTGGGTTTAATCTCGGACTCCCAAATTCTCTCGTGGAGGAGATGCCGTTCGTTACACGCAGCCTCCATCCTGCCGTGACTGTCACTCCGCATTCTCCGCAACCAAAAAAACCCCACAATGACTGTGTACAATCTATCCTGGACATCGCCAACTTTGAAATTAAATTCCCACGCGCAGGAGTGGCACGCTCGCTTGATTGCGGCATGCAGTGTCCCCTGGTGGCATCCTTTCCGTGCTGCCCTGTAATTTTAACGTGGCATTTAAAATAACAGCTATCCCGACCGCTTTAAACTTTTCGTTTGAATCCCCCTCCCCCCCCCCGCTATACGCATATTATTACTTGGGAAATGTCTTGCATTATTTAATCTTCTTGTCAGATGCCCTGTTTGTCGAGTGGCGTTGTTAAGGTTGTCTGCGCCGGGTGTGCGTCTGCGCTTATGCGTCTTAGTATCGTACAAGATGCCCGCCTCTTAACCCCCACTTCCCACCGTGTCGTCCATCATCATTACCATCGTCACCCGTCCGCCATCTGTACTTGTATTATCAGGCCCTCTCCCGCTGCCTTTTGTCCCGTCCATCTAGTCCCATTGTTTTACCTCTCCTCCAACCCACCTCGTCTACGACTGCCTGCCTTGATACGTCTCTCTCTCCGTCTTCTTCCTTCGTCCTCTGTTTGTCTCTGCTTGCCTGCTTGGCTTCAAGCCTGCCTGCATTTCACATTGTCTGCCAGCCTGTATAGCTGTGTCGCTCTCTCGCATCCACCACCTCCACCTCCTGCACCCAAAGATCCCTAGTACAGCCACCACGCCCGGGCGCCTTTTCCCTCCTATTGGCGATGTTTACACACCGTACCAGATGCCTTGTTATTGTCCCCCCCCCCGATCCCCAGCTTAGCTTAACTTGTAAATATTAAAAACTGTTAGTATTCAGTTTTTTTAATCCTAGTATTTTTAAACCTTTGTTGTTGTGTTCCAGTCCATGTATATGCCAACACCGGGGTCTGACAGAACCGGCATTTCGATCCTCTATATGTCCTGTAAATATGGCAGAATTGACAAATAAAGTTGAACTGAATTGAATTCGTTTGAGGCCGACGAGTCGAGCTAAGCGAGACCCCAGGCCCGCTTGACAAACTCGTCACCGGCGTTGGCGGTCGTGAGGCGCGAATTGAACCCGGGTCGCCGGGTTCTTATCGCGGCACATTGACCGCCACACCACCGCTCCCGTCCTGCGATTGCCCGCCTGCCCGCTCGCCCGCCCGGCCGCCCCAACCGTCCCGCTGTCCTCCCTGCGCTTGCAGGGACCCGTACCAGGCGTCGCCCGTGCAGCTGTGGCGCGTGCTGGTGCACTGGGTGCAGCGCGTGGACGTGTCGTGCCAGCTGGGACAGTGGGCGCGCGTGTCGCTCCCGCTGCGCGGCACGCGCGCCCTCCGCCGCGTCCGCTGCCAGGCGGCCCACCCCGACGCCGCCATCCTCGAGGTGCGTCCGTCCGTTTGTGTGCGAGCCCCGAAGGAAACCGTGGCCGTCAACAATTACCCAAGTTCTGCAGTCCTCTTTGCATTAAGATATTTTCGGCCAATCAAATTTAGTGTTTACCGGCCTATACGGTAGCTTCCGGCCGCCTAGGCCAGATTCGCTTGCCGGCTGGCAATACCGCGATCCAACCGAGTTGTTTGTTTCTCGCGAGCACCGCTAATAAATAATAATAGCATTTTATATAGCGCCTTTCACCCGAGGGTCACAAAGCGCTGCACAAGGGCCGCAAAGAACGGCATGTCAACAATGAAAGAAAAAACAACCAATAAAAACCAAAGGAACAAACATTTAATTATTAAGGCTGCTTCGAATATACCTTTCGGTATATTCGAAAGGTATATGGCGACGATGCGATCAGCTCCGAGCCGCGAGAACGGCCGACGTCCGATTGGCCAGATCCTCTGCAGAGTTATCACGTGACATGACCAGCCAATAGGAACACCGAAAGAACGTGCAGTGACACCCCAACTGCCGCATCGTATTTGGATACACGTGGGAGGAAAACCGGAGCGCCACCCGGATAAAACCCACGCGGGTCGCCAAAGCCCCGATTTGAACCGAGGATCTCGACGGTTGTGGTGCCGCGTCGCTGCCCTGATCCTCGAGCCGCCCGGCCAGTTCTTATTAAAGTGTGATTGCGTCTGGGAGCAGAGCCGCGACTTAAGCGTGGTTTACCGCTGGATTTGAAGGCAGCGACACGTGCGACCGTATTTAAAGCCGAACTTAACATTCATTTGATCGTCACAAAATGTTCCCAAGTGCTTTACGCCCAACCGCTTGTAAATCACACATTTCTGAACGGATGCCGTATGCTCCGCAGTGTGCCGTACTGTAGACAGGGAAGAGGCCTCTAACAAACCGCCACCTACCCCGCAGAGAATGAATTATCACAATGCAGGAGTCGTGAGTTTGTTGAATAATCAATTTGTCTTTGTCACCCTGTTCGTACCATCTTACGCGTGTTTCTCATTCTTACAGTTTCATAATGAAACTCGTAATTTGTTTTACAAATTCAGAATGTTTTACAACCAAAAAATACTCATTAATTGGCCAATAACATCATAATACATAGGACGCGGTGTCTGGCAAATGTTGGCGGCAGCTAACGGCACGGCTGCCTTCCCCCCGCCTCTCTGCGGTTGTCTTGTGGTTCTGAGTCGTTCTCTCTTTGAACGAATACCTTCGAAATTGTTCGAATAGTTTGCCGCGCTTTATAAATTGTAATATTTTCACGTAATCCGCACGATCGTAATTAATACATTCTCACGCTCGCGATTCGACGCACGCCGGCATAAGTGTGGGGATCGATTTTGTTTGTTGAAACGACGCACCGGTGCATTCTAGCAAAAAAACCCTTGTGAAATCCCCGGGCAGCTGGACAAACGGGATAATCAGTGTAACAAATCAAAATAAACCTGAACCAGTAGACAGGGAAGCGAGGTAGGGATTTTGTCGATAACCAACCATGTTAGAAACCTATCGAGACGGAATGTCTCGTTTTTTAAAACATTCCAATCTAATGTTGCATTAGGGCGTAATTGACAGAGCACAGATTTGATGCCGACAATAAACAGGCAAATGCTATCCATCATAATAAATGCTTTTTCGGGTATCTATTATTTATAGTAATTGACTATTGCAGTTGGTGGTGCCAGACAACGCTAGTTTATTACGAAAGTAATTTTGAGTGAATTGCCATCCAATTTCGTAAGCGCTTAATGGATCCTTTTTTTGTTTGGAAAGTTGTAATGTGCGCGTAATAGCTCACGATGACGAGGTTCGCGATGCGGACGAGTCTCGATCGGGAAAGTAACTGCTTGCACGTGAACTCATCCCCCTCGGGGTCACTAAAATGGGTACTACTTTACAGAAAGTTAGCGGTTGTCCTTGAAAGGGAACGGGCATGGCCCTCGAGGGGCAAAACTTCCACCGATGGGCTCCATGCATCACAGCGGCAGTGAGCGTAGAGGCGCTTGACTCATTTTCACAGTAACTGATGGAGTGACGGCCATTTTAGAGGACGCTGGCAGATTTTTGCCGCTCTTAAGATTGCCAGTTTCACGACCTTTCATTATATTCGAAGCAGCCTTAATCATCAAATTTTTGTTGCTTTGGTTTTTTTATTGGTTGTTTTTTCTTTCGTTGTTGACATGCCGTTCTCTTCGCGGCCCTTGTGCAGCGCTTTGTGACCCTCGGGTGAAAGGCGCTCTATAAAATGCTATTATTATTATTATTTGTGTTATTGCTGCCACATCAATATAATTGTATATGTTACGATGTACGTCATTCCTGGGGTTAACCATCTTCAATAACATTATCTTCAATAACATTATTGAAGATGGTTAATTTTATTAAATCACAGCTGGATCCCGATCCCCTGATTTCCTGCACGCGGCCCCCCACATCAGTCTCTACCCTCCGATCTCGCCCCCCCCCCCCTTCGCCCCCCCCAAACTCATCATTACCACCGTCATTGTTTATTTTCCTGGCTAGCAGCTGCGGACAAAGCGCGTTGTGTCAAACTTCTCGGGGTTGGGGGGGGGGGGCGTGAAGCAATCAAGACGCCCGTTAATTGGTTTTCCGCGAACCACGTCCGCTCGCCGTCGACGGCCGAGGTCACGCGGGGTCAGCCCCCGTCCAAAACGAGCGCCTGACGCGGGCGTTCGTTAGCGATTCGGAAATGGCAGCGTGGCATTTTGCGCGGAGGCGACGCGCGCGGTTCAATCGCCCGCCCGACGTGCGGCCGCTAATAAGAGCGACGGAGAGCGGCGAGGGAGCCCGCGACGAGCCCGCACCGCGCGCAGAGAGACGGCAACACGTTGTTGCTGCCTCGGTTTGAAGGCGGACGGACAAAGTCAACGCGGTTCTCCGACTCGGACGAGTAGCCGACGAGGAGCCGTTGCCGGTCGCAAGTTGACAGCCCTGAGTTGGTGGTGGAAATTCCACGTCGCTGTGGCCGAGGCGGGTCCATCCGTAGGGCGACCACCATCGACCTTGCTAGAAAATGGTGCAAAGTTTGATTGACCCCCAGGTGGAGAATGGTCTGAGTCAACACCGCCCCCCACCCACCGCCACCCCGCCACCACCAGGATTTGAACTTGCCACGTGCAAAAATCTGCCCGGTGCCGGGTTAAAAGTAAAAGGAATTCTAATGAAACTACGAATGGAATATAAGCCCACCTGGAGCGGAGCGATTGGCCGGTCGTCAGCATGCTGCGTTACGGACCCGGCATCTCCAACTAGGTTCCTAGCACGGCTGATGTCAGTGGCTGCCTTTGCTTAAAGCGGCTGCTGATAAAATGCCATCACAGGCTTTGTTTTTGGCTGAAATGACCTAGTGAATTTCCCCCCCCCCCATGCAAGCACGCATTTCCAAACAAATTACCATGAATGCATCCAGTCTCTCTTCAGACCTCGGAAGCTCAGCAGGCTGGAGCCTGGTTAGTGCTTATTTGGGAACTGCTTCAAAGTACCAGGTGTTGTAGGCTTTTACTGCGAAGATGGCGACACAGCGATTAATTCTGGAATCTATCATCGTTGACCTCTTCGAGTATGACCTCCCTCGTCCGTGTAGATCTTCTCTTCTGATGGCTCCGGTGTGATCGGACATGCCGAGCACTCGTTAACGAAATCATCCTGACATTGCAACGCAGGGCCCTGGATAAGTGAATACAAACGATGGTTCCACGATCGACTTTGTGCTCTCCCCACGCTCCCACGTAAATAAAAACCACCCCGGACAATGGGGCCCCAGAAAAAGCGTTATTGACCCCTGTTTGCAGAAGAAACAAATAAATCTGGAGCGAGTTGTCCGTGGACATTAACCCAAGATGCGAGGCCGGTGCTCAGATTGCGCTATCGGCATTCGGGGGGGGGGGGGTGGTAGGGAGGGAGTTCAGTTGAACGATTGATAGTTTCCTACGCCGTTCACATTAAATCAATTGGCGTCGGCTTGACGTGGCCTTTCGGGGCGGTGAGGGGGGGAACCGGGGCTGTATCGTCGCGGCCACATTGCGCGGCTCATATTGAACTCCCCCCCCGCAACCCCGTGTCCCGCTCGTATTGCGAGTGGCCCCCAGCGATTGACAGGACGTGGGCCCATGGCGAGCCGTGCAGCGCTTTGTGACCCTCGGGTGAAAGGCGCTATATAAATTGATATTATTATTATTAATAATGAAATGGTAATGAATGCATATACGAGGTTTAACCCTTTCCGGCAATAAGAAAAAGTGTTAAGATCTTTAAACACTAAATGGACACCTTTTTGCAAAGGTTCCAGTTTGCAAGCAGCCACACATCCTCGTGGCAAAAACATGCAAAAGAATGCTATGATAATGCATTGTCCTTCAAACTTATTGGCCATAGCATTCATTTGCATGTTTTTGCCCCAAGCATGTGTGGCTGCTTGCAAACTGGAACCTTTGCAAAAAAAAGTGTCCATTTAGTAGTGTTTGAAGATCTTAACACTTTTTCTTATTGCCGGAAAGGGTTAGACCTCGTATATTCTACATTATTTGTACAACGGCAAAAAAGGTCCAATAGTCCAGTAATGATAGCATTTATAGAGCGCCTTTCACCCGAGGGTCACAAAGCGCTGCACAAGGCTGTGGAGAGAACGGCATGTCAATAACATCAAGACAGATTAACTGAGAGTAAAGCAATAGCGATAAATTATAGGACATAAAGACGACAGGAAAATAATAATAATAATAATTCTACAACAAGCAAGGAGGGAACAGATGTACCCAAGCAGACGCAGATCGGAAGAGTGAGAGAGCCAACATCTTGGCACGGCACCACTGACCCGCACCAACAGTCCAAGCCAGGGGAAGGAATAAATGTTCCCATGATGGCGCATGTAGGAAGAGAGCCAACATCCTGGCACGACCGCATTGAGCCGCATCAGTAGTCCTAGCCGGAGAACTTGAAGGATTTACGGAACAAGGGTACGGTGGCGCGTGGGAAAAGCGAGGATGAGGGGGGGATGCGGTGGTGTAGCGGTTAGCGCACTGCGCCACGAACCCGGTGACACGAGCTAGATGCTGGCCCACGGCCATGACCAGTGACGATTTTCTGAACTGGTCGTCGGCCTCCCCTAGGTCTACTCAGCCTCGCATGAGTACCTGGTAGGCGGGGTTTCGAATTCGATTCGATTCTTCGAAGCGTGATGGTTATATGACAGTTTCCCATTGCAACAAGTTCTTCTTTAGTTGCAAACAGCCCTTCAACATTTAGAGATATAACAGTCAGTGCTGGCCTTAATGGCGGCGGGCATTGGCCTCTCTTTTTGCTCCAGACTGAGGGGCTTCTGGCGTCCGTTGAGCTTCTGGACATCGTTGTCGTTCGGCTCGGGTGTGGGAGTTTAAAGCATGCGCGCTTATGAGCCTTTCCAGGCGTGACCGGCGTTAAAGCCGAGATCGCAGCCAGCCCTTTTGTTTACAAACGGACGTTTTTGAAAGCCGTGTGTGGAATATTTAAGACGTTCAACTTGTTCGGCAAGGACGGTCCGGCTGCGTGCGCGTGCCAACGTAGCTGGGACGGTTTGTTTTCGTTCTGTCGCCGGCACTGTCCGTGCACTCATTGCCGAAATTATGGCTGGTTCATCCGTCCGCGTTCGATAATCTGGCGCTCCCCCCGTACGCACGCACGCACGCGCCCTAACACGACACACTGGGGTCATTTGCTCTTATTCAAAACCCTCCACCTTTACGCGCGTCACCGTTAAATCCTGATATATGAAATAAACCACTTAGCGCTGTCTCTCGCGAGAATGAGCGAGCGCAGCCGCCGCCTGTCCCTCTGAATTCCCGCTGTCCGGGGGAATGGGTTGTTATCTGGTAACAGCCCCGGGCGCAGTGTGGCGAGCCGTAAGCCGTGAGGCCGTGTCACGCCGATCAACCGTAATGAGGATGACCTATACCGAGCGTGGATTAATACCTGCAGCGTGTCACGGCCAGCACCTGTATTGACTGCGAAAATTCATAGCGATCTATATATATATAAACTTCGTCTGGCTTGGGAACGCCTTGGAATCCCATCCCAGGAAGAGCTGGAATCTGATACTGAGGAAAGGGATGTCTGGTCCACTCTCCTTGGACTGCTGCCACCACGACCCTCACCAGGACAAGCCATCCATCCATCCACTGTCAGAAACCGCTTAATCCTGTGCAGGGTCGCGGTGAGCCGGAGCCTATCCCGGCAGACACAGGGTGCAAGGCAGGGGGATACCGAGGATGGGACGCCAGTCCATCGCAGGGCACCAGGACAAGCGGTTTAAAAAATGGATGGATGGATAAAATAATGTCTCGGCCGTTTGGGGGCTGTCGGCCTCCACAAAGTTTCAGGCAAGACGCCGCCAGACGCCGCGTTTCGTCCACGTTACGATGTCACCGTCCGATCGATGACGATCGTCGCGCGACCTCTTCCCGCCCGCAGGTGTCTCCGCAGGAGGAGTTCGCGCTGCAGGCCGACTCGGTGCGCGAGGTGGCCGTGCGGGCGCGCCCCGTCGCCGCCGGCACGCGCGCCCACCTGCTGAGCGCCGTCGACACCGAGTCGCTCGCCGTGCTCGCCTGCTGGCTCGTGCGCGTCACCTGCTCGCAGCCCGTCGTCTCCAGGGTGCGCGACGCGACGCGGCGGTTTGGGGGGGCGCCCCGCGGAGTGGGGGGGCCCACGCGAGCCGCCGTGCGACCGTCGGGAAGGCGGCGAGGATTCCGTGGGTCCCCGCCACCGTGGGTAGCAACCGTATCGTGGTGGACGG
>JAZEWU010000035.1:5871715-5883581 GCA_036362915.1 Geotria australis
TAAATGTATCAAAGTCAACCGTTCGTGTTGTTTCCCGGTCGCTGGAATAGAATTCAGCACGTGGTGGAAGACAACCTAGAGATATATCGTTTTAACAATTTTATTGAATTGTTTTTAACACACTCTGTTAAGTCTTTCCCACAACTAAGCACACAGATGGCAAAAGGTAAAGGTGTTTAATTATTTCAGTCACCATACGTGTTTCAAATGCCATGCCGTACCCATATCGATTCATCTACCGTGACATTTTCCATTCATCTTTCGCCATTTTCCCATAATACACCTTGCTTGTATACCACCAACAACATCGACATTATCAATATTTTCTGACCATACGCTTCAAATCACAATCATTACCCACGACTAACCAATGCCAACCACAAGACTCTACTGGTCTGCATTTTTTACAGCAGAATTATCTAATTCTTATTTACTTTCATGAAAACAGAATCCCAAAACCAATTACAGAACTGGTTGATTGTCACCCTTAGGCAGGGGCCTGACCGTATCCCCACAGTGATTAGGCTGGGCTAGTCCAAGCGTGACCCCTAACCCAGTAAACATGCAGCATTGGGCCAGTGTTGGCGTGTGTTTGGAAGCATTGGGTCAACGATTGGCTAACGTTCCATGTTTACTTGGACGGCACAAGGTCGTCTTTCAGTGAGGACGCTCAAAGGGCGAGTGACAGTTCACAGGGTGCAGCTTGACGATGGCTGCGTGATAATTTTCACTTTTTGACCTTGGTGGTTCCCACGGACATGGCGAAATGGCTCGAGCATATAACAGTGGGCACCCCGACGGCATTTGCCAATCGGGTCGAACTCCGCCGGTGAGACGCGGCGCAAACGGAATCGGTTGCGAATTTGATCGTTTCAGCTAAATTATCAATGTGAAAAATGTACATTGAGCGGTCGGTCGTTGATAGGATTGCACGTAGAAAATAATCGAGTGTCACGTGTGCTAATGGATTGCGAGCGTAACAATGGATTGTAACCGGTGGATCGATGTATCGTTACAGGCCCACTGTATGTATACGCAGGTAAGAGCACATCGGGGCCAGAATGAGCGACGTTATCGAGGGAGGCCTCGATTACTAACAAGCGCCGCTGTTTAGTCGTTGAATCCGTGGAGTTTGGTCCCGTCCTGTTTCGTGTTTACGTAGCAGGCTCTGCATCGGGCCGTGTGACCTTACGAGGCGTGCTGCATGTCAAATCGATTTCCAAATGCCCCCACCCTCCCCCCCGTCTGTTGTCCTTCTGGAGCACAATATCCTTGCATGCCGCGTGTTTGATGAGACAGACGTAAACGCCCACTTGGACCAAGTTCAGTTATCATTTGCTCCCGTTACGAGGCACATCGAATGTGGAGTCCGCACGTTCTCCCCATATCCGCGTGGGTTTTCACCTGGGTATTCCCCTGCCTCGCGGCCTGCGTCTGCCGGTATAGGCTCCGGCTCACCGCAACCCCGCGCAGGACGAAGCGGTTTCTGACAACGGGCGGATGGATGGATAGAATAAAACCCGCGCTCTTGCGCCGGTTACCCATTTTTGCCCCGCGTCGCCTCAACCCCGGTCCCCTGTGCCCCCCTGCCCTGTGCCCGCCCCCCACCGGGATGTCGGCGAAGCAGCCACGCGGGTGTTTGCGGGAGTGCTGGTGCTGGACGCTCCGCTCGGCGGCGACACGCCGACCTTCACGCAGGAGACGAGCGAGCAGCTGGCCGAGCTGCGCGCCTCCGCCGAGACCGCCGTGCGTTGCGCTCGCCCAAAACAAACCGGCAGCGGTTCCCGACCGACCGCATCCGCGCTCCTATGTCCTATAATTTACCGCTGTTGCTTGACTCTCAGCTAATCTTTCTTGATGTTATTGACATGCCGTTCTCTCCGCGGCCTTGTGCGGCGCTTTGTGACCCTCGGGTGAAAGGCGCTCTATTAATGCTATTATTATTATTAGAGCCAGGGGTGAAAGTAAGCAGGTACAGTCCGGTAACGGCGGACCGGTAAGCAAAGTGGCGGACGCGGTCGGCACGGTACAGGTGGGAAGGAGGGTTGCTGTGTGACGGTACCCGGTGAGGAATTCAAGTTACTTTCACCCCACTGGTCTTAGGTTACCCTCTACAGCCGCCCCATGCACCCTCTTCGCCCCCCATCGTTGGCCCCCCACCCATTCTCACACCCATGAGCCCCTCCCACAACACACTGACCATCGTGCGTTCTGATTGGCTGCAGCCCACGCGGTAAATTTGCGGGAGACCCTCGGTACTTTGCAGCGAGTTTGCGGTAGTTCGCGTTACTCGCTGCAGGATTCGCGATACTTCGCGGCGATTAGTTGAACAGGCCGTACGCATTTTGGACGTTTGACCCCTTGACCCGCTGCCCGAGATACACGAGATGGGATCTAACGTATTGACCTTCCTGTCACGCCCCACCGCTCAGCTCTACAACCTTTTAGCATCGTCCGATGTCAAGGACGACTTCAAGACCCTCCAGGTGAAACTGATTGAGGACAACCGCATCACCGTGGAGATGCACTTCGACCCGCGTAAGTAGGCCGCTTTCCTTGTGACAATCATCGGCATCGGTCGTTGTCTGTCCGCTGCTGCGCGAAAGCCTCGTCCTGCGATCTCAATTGAATAATCAGTCGGGTGATTTTTTTTTTATTTTGGACCGTGATGCCGGCACACGGCGGCCTACTCTTTTCGAATGAAGTGGCCGGGGTCCTTAGCGTCCACAATGAAGCAAACGGCGCCTGTTTCACGGTTAATCTACTTGCAGTATTATCCAGGGCAGCCTGCTTGATTCTGACATCAAACCCTGTGCTCTCTTTTCTTTCCTCTCTCCGTAGAAACTCGGTTCTCTCCGTCGGACGTAGAGCGAGCGCTTGTGAAGCAGCTGAAGTCGTCGAGGAGAAAACCGATCAACGTGAAACGGCCGGAGGAAAACAACATCAAGATCGTGGAATACGGTACGCGGAGGTCAGGGGGTCAACGGCTTACGATTCAAGTGCCCGGTTTCGAGTTTAATTTGGTTTCGCGATTCACGGTGACGACGGCAATTCCAAATGGCGCGGAGGATCACAGCCACGCGTCAAGTCCACGCCGACTGTTAAGAGACACTCGAAGGCTGTCGAGTCACGCTGAGCTCCGCACTTCAGTCACGCTCACTCATGTCCCTGAAACAGCGCGTGCATTACTAATTGCATTACTCTTGTTAAAAGATGTCTGCTTTTGACGTTGGAGCAACACGGACGGCACAGTCTCAGCACACTGCAGGCATACAAAGCACCGCCACGCTCAACCAAACTCGGAACGCCTGAAGATGCCTCCGGCGTGGGAGGCAAAACGTCGCGAAGGAGAGAGAAGAAACGCTCGGGGCACGGCCGTCCTAACAACATCTCCCTATTATTTTAGTTGGTATCTTTTAGACCGACCAGTTTCTATTTAAACCAATCGCACGAGTACAGGTTTGCCTCCATATTTCCTAGCGCAAAAAGTTCAGCGCGACCTATTTAAACGTAAAAAAACATTGTTCCTTCTCCGAACTTTTTCCACGTCCTCATCAGGCACCCGCTCGGGCAGCTCCAAGAGCGTGACGGCGACGGCCGCCCTGGGGCCCTGCGACCAGAACCCCTGCCTGCACGGCGGCACGTGCCACGCCGACGGGGACGACTTCTTCTGCTGCTGCCCGCTGGGCCGCGGCGGAGCTGTGTGCGAGCGCGGTACGGTACCCCTAAACAAATTATTTGGCGCATTTTTGTACCCCCCCAAGGTCAGGGTTACTTTGTTATAACAGAGATTACTTGGTACAACATTTTTCAAGTCGGGTTGCCAATATTCCCCGATGTTGTTATTAGCAAGTTGATAGCGATTCCTTGTGGAAAATATATTCCGCAGAGAGGAGGGGGGGTTGGGAACGTATATTTTCTCGCGTCGTTGATAACGCGCGTGCTCGCCGTGCAATGATGCCCGCATTCATCGGCTGGCGTCCAATCCTGGGTACAACCCTACCTTGTGCTCTCTACATCTGCCGTGATAGGCTGCTGCCCCCCCCCCCCCACCACAGACAGGATTAAGCGGGTACTGATAATAATAATATTGACGATGCAACAAACTCCCGCTACCGCCGCGTGCCGCCCCGCGCCGCGTGCAGAGATCGGCTTCTTCGAGCCGTCTTTCGGCGGCCGCTCGTTCGTGGCGCTGGGCCCGGGCAGCGTGCGGCTGTCGCGCGAGACGCGGCTCAGCCTGGGGTTCCGCACGTCCGGCTCCGACGGCCTCCTCCTGTACGGCGGGCAGGCGTCCGGCCGCGACTTCGTGTCACTCGCGCTAGTCGCTCGTCACGTCGAGTTCCGGTGGGTTTTTTTTTACGCCGGCGTCGCTCTCGCGCGCGCCGGGTGTCGCCGTTACCCGCCGCGCGTCTGATGCGATGCTTTTCGGCGGCGGTTTGATTCCTGCCTAGGGCAACCTTTCCGCGCGGCGTTTGTGTGTTTCTCCTCCCTGTTTCGCGTGGGTTTTCCTCGAGCTTCTCCGGTTTCCTACCACAACTCTCTGCGGTTTTCTCGTGTCTCCGAGTCGTTCTCTCTTTGAACGAAAATCTACAACGTTTTATTCAAGTGAAAACGTGTCCAATAGCCGCTGTAATTACAGCCTTGTTCAACTGTTCACCCGCATGGAGATATATCCATAGATGTTTGATGGTTGCTTTTCAAAGCTTTCCGGTATTTGTATATCTCGCTGCGGTCTCCGCCGCCCGCTAGGTTCAACGCGGGCTCGGGCCCCGCCGTGCTGACGAGCCGGAGGGAGGTGAAGCCCGGCGTGTGGCACCAGGTGTGGGTGGAGCGCACGCGGCGGAGCGCGGCGCTCTCCGTCGACAAGGAGCCGCCCGTGACGGGGACGAGCCCCGGCTCGCTCGACAGCCTCAACCTCGACTCCGACCTCTACCTGGCCGGGGCGCCCCGTGACCTCATGCCCAGGTGAGCGGGCTGGTCTGTTAGGTCGCGGGGAAGTCACGCTACGCTTGAAAACCCGTTTGAATCGCAAACCCAGATTTGATCCCAAAGAAGCCAACACAATTCCTCTCTCTTCCGTGCAGGATCGTCGAGCAGACGACCGCCACGGCCGGCCTCACCGGTTGCATCAACCACCTGAGCCTCAACGACGTCAAGTTCTCGCTGTCGTGGCCGCCGGGCCACGGGATGAGCGGAGGCCTCGCCGCGGGCCCGGGGGTCCTGTACGGGGCCTGCGTGGGCGAGTGCGGCTCCAACCCGTGCCGCGCGGACCCGTGCCGCAACGGGGGCATGTGCGTGGCGCACGAGGCCGAGGCCTTCCGCTGCGCCTGCGCCGCCGGCTTCACCGGTGAGGCGACGCGGGGACGCGCCGCGCGCCCCCGAACCTCGATCCGGAGCATGCGCGCCTCTGAGTCCTTCTCTCGTCGAATGATTATCTTCGACATTGAATGAATATGTGCGCGTTATAAATGTAAAATTATTATTATGAGCCCTAACGCGGAGCTTAACCCTTAACGCGCATCCCAAAGCCGTCGATCAGCCGTTGTTTGCGTCTCGTTCCCGATGATACCCTTCGCCGTTGCATATCCCCTAATATTGCCTTCAGATAAAAGCGAGCACAAGTGCCAGCGCAGCACGATATTCGGGATTCGCACTCCTTTCTGGAACGTATCCAACACGCAACTTAAGGGTTTACTGTACATCATTATATAATAATAATTAATAATAATTCAATTTATATAGCGCCTTTCACCCGAGGGTCACAAAGCGCTGCACAAGATATAAGTTTGTTCTCGTTCGCTCGACATCCGTTGGACGTTTTTCCCGCCAGGCGCGACGTGTGCCGACAGCCACCGTCCGTGCGAGCCCAACCCCTGCAAGGGCGGCTCCAAGTGCCTCGTGCTGCCCGACGGCGGATACAAGTGCGAGTGCCCGTTCAACCGCGCCGGCTCCAACTGCGAGAAAGGTGGGCCGCGCGGGCGCTGCCACGGGAACTCGGCCGCGGTTTGTGCCGCGTCTGCCCGGCGGCGGCCGCATGCGCTTGTCTCCCTCGCCCAGGACGCGGGAGGGCGTGGGTTCGATCCCGACCCCGAGTGACGATGCCTGTCGTATGATTGTAGTTCGCACGTTGTCTTTGCGCGGTGGCCACGTGGATTTTTCTACGTTTTTCCTCAGGGTTTGCCACCCTTTACAATTTGGCTGCTGTTATAACTTCCAAGGATGGTGATATAGGCTGGGCCAGAAATAACTGACACTTATTTAGAATATAACGTCGTGTGAAATGTGTGAGTTAGTTCTGGGCCACCTTATATGAACCACTTCGATGGCGCTATAATTTGTGGCAAGGTCACCACTCATAACTCAGTGAGTTTTAACCGGTAAATAAAATGTTTTTTTGTAAATATAGACGATAGTAAACAAAAGCTACACTTGCTACGGCGAACACGCGAAGTAACCCGGCAACTGTTGCTGTCCGTCCGGTGGCTCAGAGGTGGCGATGATCTTGAGCGGAGCGCCGTTCATCCCGTCCTTCAACGGCCTCACGTCGTACATGGAGACGAAGAGCCTGGACCTGCTGGCTCCCAACGCCAAGTAAGACCCCCCCTCCCCCACCGCAGGCCCTCTAACTACCACCGGGCACCCCCCGAGCCCCCCACCTCTATCGTATGATGGCAACGATGCCTCCTCCAACGTGGGAGGCGAAACGTTGCGGAGGAGAGAGGAGGAACGCCGAACCCGGCTATCTCACAAAAACAGCTCTTGAGAGCAGTTCTTGCTGTGATGTCACTTTCCTTTTTTTGCGCGCCTCCCCAATGTTTTGTTTCCCGATCGTGCGATTTTCTCAATGCTGGCGTGAAGCCAAATCAGTAAAAAAAAAACACGTACATTTGACATCTGTTGTATAATATTTTTTACCCCGATAAAAAAAGCCTACATTTTTCATTTTAAGAATTACCTTTCACGGAATCCACACAGTAGCGTGGTGCATCGGTTGTACATATTTAAGTTCCAGAACATTTGCGCTGAGTTGCGTTTTCGTTTCCACCTCAGGAACCAGGTGACGGTGGAGGTCGTGTTCCTGACGCGCCAGCCGGACGGGATGATTTTTTACAACGGGCAGAAGTCGGACGGCCGAGGGGACTTCATCTCCTTGGCGATAACCAAGGGCTCCTTGGAGTTCCGCTACGACCTGGGCAAGGGTGCCGCCGTCATGAGGTGAGGGGGCACTCGCCCGCGGACCGGTGTCGGGGGTTCAATTGCTGGCTGGGGTGCCGCCTTTCTGTGCAGAGTTTGTGCGTTCCCTCCTTGCCCGCGTGTGTTTTCGATGGGCACTCCGCTTTCCTCTCATAGCGAAAAAATCCCACTTGCTATTTGGCTGATAACACTTCAACAACTAGAGAACGCAGCGTCTGAAAAACGTTGGCGATTGGCTGCCGCGCTACCCACGCTCACGCGCAGCCATCTCGTAAATTCGATCGTAATGTGATACTAACGTTCTTGTGGAGCGTAATATCGTAAACTGATTTCATCGTATCGTGAGGCCATCGTAAAGCGAGGCACCGCCGTGTTCCGGTCGTTAGCAGGCGACTTAATCGCGCGACACATCGGGACGGATGTCAGCGTGCGACCCCTGACCTTTGTCGTTGCTCGCGCGGGGGTCAGATCGCCGAAGCCTCTGACGCTGAACAGCTGGCACACGGTGACGGCGTCGCGAACCGGGCGCAAGGGCTTCATGAAGATCAACGCGGGCGCCGAGATCCTGGGCGAGGCGCCCGTAAGCAGCACCCGGCATCATCCTCTGTTGACACGCGCGGCCACAGTGACAAAGATCCCCCCGTAAAGCCTTCTACGGGCTGTCGGGGCAAGTGCTGTTAGCGGGTAGCGGCCACAAAGGCTGGCACGGCGCACGAGGTCAGCACCGTGCCCGGCCGCCTTTGTCTCCCCAGTGCTGATGTTTAGACACTGCCCCAGGTACTCAATTAAGGCCGAGTCGATCTAACGAAGGCCCAAGACTGGTTTAGATATAATCACCACGTAAAGGTTGCTGACCCATGTGCATGGACTTTTTGCAAGTAATAATAATAGCGTTTTATATAGCGCCTTTCACCCGAGGGTCACAAAGCGCTGCACAAGTATGTGAAGAGTCGGTATCGTACCCTGCGGCCAACTCAAAGAATTGCCCGAACACCAACCTCTAGGACCCCCGTGAAGATATGTCTGGAGGCTCAGCGCGGCTTTAATTATTTGCAATAGGTTGACGTTACTGAACAGTTTAAGCCATGAATTGACACAGTGGAACGTGTACACAGGGCAGAAATGAATGTTTACCTAACGTTGGTGTGCGAATTGTCTCGTCCATTGCCTGACTTGGATTTAAGAAATCGCGAAAGGTAACTTTACATCGTGTTGTGCTGTGAGATTGTGCGTGAGGCTTTGTGGACTTGTATTTGGATCACCCACCCATTCAGTAACTCACCCACTCAGTAACTCACCCACTCACTTATTCACTCACCCACCCACACGGTAACTAACTCACCCACTCGTTCTCTCACTCACCCACACACTCATTGACTTACTCGCTCACTCCCTTCAGTCGATCACTCAGCCACTCATTTACCCAGAACCTTGCTCACGCATTCAATCACTCACCCACTCACTCAGTCGCTTGCTCACTCGCTCATCCATCCAACTCATCCATTGAAAGACAACGAAAGACCCACTGAAAGACCCATTGAAAGACCCACTGAAAGACAACGATGTCCAGAAGCTGACCATCGTGCTTCGAAGAATCGCAAAGAAAAAGAAGACCCATTGACTCGCTTACCCGCCCACCCACCCGCTCGCTTGCTCGCTCACCCACCCATTCATACGCGACTCACCAAATCCCTCGCTCGCCCGCCCACCAACTCGCCCACCAACTCCCGCCACAGGCTCACCCACATGTTTGTCGCGTTACAGAAATTCCCGTAAAGAGCTTGCAAGCTCACCGGCAATTTTTCTGCTATAATAACAATAAACACCTACCCATGTATACACCACTGGCCCGCTCACGCACGCGCTGCTCCCCGGTCTCCAGGGCAACCACCTGAGCCTGGACCTGCGCCAGGCTCTGTTCCTGGGCGGACTTCCCGACTACAGCCGCATCGCGCGAGCGGCCGCCATCACCTCGGGCCTCGACGGCGCCATCCAGAAGGTACCGTCGGCGGCGTCGGTGACGACCCCGGCCATAGCTCTGGGGTTCGTGGGGACACGCAAACCCCACCGCCGCGATGAGGCTACGATCCGCGAGGCGGGGCGGTTGGAATTAAGTATGTATTTTTGTAGTGAGGTGGAACGGTGGCACGGTCGGTAACGCTGCCGCCTCACGGCATGAAGGTCCCCGATTCACCGCCCGGCTCGGGGTGCCTTTCCGTGCGGCGTTCGCACGTTCTACTCCGTGTCCGCGTGGGTTTGTCTCCGGGTACTCCGGTTTCCTTCCCTCTGTGTCAATTCGCCTGCTGACTAAATCGCTCCCGGTGCCCTGCGATGGACTGGCGTTCCATCCTCGGTATAGCACTACCTTGCGCCCTGTGTCAGCGCGGCTCCGACCGTTTCCCCCGCCCGCCCCCCAGTTCTCGGTGAGCGGCGCCGACGTGCGTCTCGACGCGGTGAGCTCGCGCCTCTCGCTGGACGTCGTACCGTTCCGCGACCACCCGTGCACGTCGGGCAAGAACCCGTGCCGCAACGGGGGCACGTGCGCGCCGCGCCTCTCCGCCTACGAGTGCAGCTGCCCCCGCGGATTCTCCGGCAAGACGTGCCAGACAGGTGCGGCCCTCTGCCTCCCTCCCTCCGTCCGTGTGTGTCTGTCCATCCGTCCGCGTGTGTGTGTGTCTGTCTGGCATATGGCCTGGCACAGGCGCCGTGGTGACGTCACCGCCACCTAGTGGCGAATGGCGGTTGTTGTTGTTGTCTGACCGTGTGTATGTCTGTTTCTTGGGATGTCTGTTTCTTGGGCTGTCTGTTAACCCGTCTTGTTCGTGTGTCCATCTGTCTTGTTTGTCTGTCCCATCCGTATTGTCTTGTATTTGACTTTCTGCCTCATCTGTCGAGCTTGTGAGTTTATGACAGTCTGTTAAAGGCTATACGGCGGTGGGAGGAATCTTTATATTTGTCTTTGTCGCACAGCCCCCACTGATCGCGTGGCTTTGGACGAGGCCGTGTCTTTCAACGGGAAAACCTTCATCGAATATCAAAGCAACAACGCCAAAAGGTAGAGCCGTCTTTGCACGCCCGTCATGGAGAAACACTTGCCTCATATGCTGTTGCCGGTATAATCGGCTGCTGCACAGGTTGACCCGGGTTGGCAGAATTTTCCGGCCGGATGCCCTTCCTGACACCAACCTCCTTTAGTCGGAGGATCTTCAGATTGTTATTTTTCCGTAACCTCCCCCCAGACCTGTTCACCAAGGGAGACCCTGGCAGGAGTGACTACAGGTGACCTAGCTGCAGGGTTCATTGGAATACGCAAACCCCTCTCCCACGATCAGGTTACGATCTATGCAGGGGATAAATACAACATATGTTTTTTATCTTTTATAAAGTTCTTCCTAAAAACATTTCTCTTTCAGAAGGTATTTCCTATTTTAACTCGGCCACTTCTTACACAAGCCCACCCCCATTGCCGTTGATGTAACACTCTTTGAGATTTTTATGAAGGCTGCTTATAAACTGTAAGAAGTATTATTAATATTGTTTACACACGTAGACACAGCAAAAGCCCGTCGTCACCAGATGTGGTATCGGTTACGCGGGGCGCAACTTGAAATTTGCCACCACTCTTGTCCGCTTTTCAATACGAAGAGCGCTCAGCGCTGCCGTTCTTTCACCTCTCCCGCGGAGGGAAGGGTCAGGTCCTTTCGCCCGACCGGTAATTTCATTTCCCGTTGTCTCTCCACGCAAGCCACGTGATGAACGAGGTCCCCGAGTGAGTACCCGCGCGGTCGCGGCCTCGGCAAACGCATGCCCGCATGCTCGCGCCACGAACGCAGATGTTCTCGTGACGGAATTCCCGGCTCGTTCGTCTCTCTCTGTCTCCGATAAGATTTCCAGATGTGTCGTTCCCCGTATTGTTCGAGGTTTCGCCCCGGCACGCTGAGAGCTTGTAGGTAGGCTTGCCGCCTGTGAGGCACGATGGTATTTTAAAGGTACAGTATGGTAGATTTTTTTAACGAATATTTTCTGTTACAGCGAAATGTTACTTCCGTATCTCAAAATGTCGTCAATAATTGCTTGTTTACGTTATAGAGAGTTTTTTGTATGTAGAGTTTCCGTATATCGGGGATGCCTGTATGTGTATTACCGTGCAACGGTGTGGCATATGTATACAATGACTGCAGCCAAGCGCGACGCCAATGAAATGTACAAACCGTGATTACGTTTGTAATATAAATATCTCGTGATCGTGTCACAACTACATAAGGAGTAAGTTCAGTGTGATATCGAGTTTTTGAGTTTCGGAAGTGCATTTCACACGTCACCATGCAAGGCTGCATTTATAAGTATGCAGAGCATGTATATGTTGAGAACTTAATGATTCATCCTAACAGGAATAAAGTTATTTATTTCGTGCCAAATAGCTCATTGGCTACCGCCAACACAAAGCTACCAAATGTCTGGAGGGCTCAACCGGGACACGTGGACAGCTGGCAGCCCCGTCCTCAAAACAACGCAGTACATTTGTCAATTACACTCCGTGGCCTTAAACGGAAATATATACGTAAAAAGGTGACGTTTCGGGCATTGGCCCTTGTCCATGGCGCATAAATTACTACTCACTACAGTATTCAAGATGCGTTGCCCTTTAGTCATATCGCAAGTCCAGCACGAG
>JAZEWU010000035.1:5891852-5911560 GCA_036362915.1 Geotria australis
GGCATACGTCTCTTAACGAAGCTTCGGCCAACGAATTTTCGTTGGCCGCAAGGCTCTTGTGTGCCATAATTGTCACGTCCCACCGCTTGGGAATGGTGGACTTAAAGGAAGATGCAACCCAGCTAGCTATAATCTTGTAGCTATGAGCTGACGGATGCTTTCAGCGCCCTCTGTCTGCCGGGATAGGCGCTGGCTCACCACGACCCTGCACAGGATGAAGTGGTTTCAGACAATGGATGGATGGACGGCATTGCTATGCCCACAAGGCGGCGTCCTATAGGTATCGCGGCATTAGGCGCGCGCGAATTGCTGTGCTGGCAGTGGTAAATTATGGTCGACTTCACTCGTGTGTTTTAACGATGCCATTAAATAACACCCTTTGCACACAATTCCCACGACATTCTAGTAAAATGTTCTGCTGAACCACGACATGGATTATGTGCACGCGTTGCCTGGCAGAAAGTCAGGTTCCGAAAGCATAATTCATCCATTGTCAGAAACCGGCATATCCTGTACAGGGTTGCGGTGAGCCGGAGCCTATCTCGGCAGACACAGGGTGCAAGGCAGGGCTACACTCAGCAGTCACAAGACTTGTGGACCACCGTGTAAAGGGTCGTGAGAACCTTCTGACCGTTCTTCACCACGCTGATGAGTATCGGGAGAAGGATCGCAACGAGCACAGACGTCGGAGGATAGAATTACAGTTCGGCAAACATGCCCGCTGTCCACAGCAGCCTGACACCTGTTGTGTGCGTGGTGGTCACCCGTGCGTTATCCTGGCTTAACCCGCTTGGCTTGCTGGGTAGGAATATGCACAGCCGCCCCAAGATTACAATTGGATTCTCATCATCATTCTCAGTCCCGGCTTAATCCCGCAGAGGGTCGCGGGGGGCCGGAGCCTCTCGGCAGACACGGGGCGCAAGGCAGGGCTATGCCGAGCATTCACGTGTAGTACTCTCTCTCTGTTTGAATGACTTTGTTCGCGAATGACTTGGTCCGTGACAACTTTACACATTTCCCAGAACAGCTGCCTCCTCACAAAAAAATAGAGCGATCCCGGGAAAACAAAATAGGTGGCAACCCTATTCCACACCCATCGGTGTACAACACACACGTTACGTTCTGGAGAGAATCAAACTGGGGGTCACAAGACATCTGGACCACGTGTTCTTGAACGTCGAGTTGCGTCACAGGTGGCCGTTGCCTGGATTTGAACCCCGACTACCGCAGCAGTGACGGCTCTCTCTCTCTCTCTCTGCCAGTCCGCTTCTTCTGCATGCCGAGCACGTCTGACCAGCGGTGTGGACGCTGCCCAGTGACTGCTCACGGGGAGAACAGCGCCGCACTTGAACACACACACATGAACACACACACACACACCGATACGTATGAACGCTCGTACGCTGCAGCATTGGACTCACACAATGAGACAAAGTGAATGATCCTCCCATATAGCCTTGACAGACTGTAGGGTCAAGTGCGCTGTTAGTGAGTAGCTCCCCGAAAGGCAGGCACGGCAGACGAGGGGGTGAGTGGCCGGCACCACGCCCGGCCGCCTTTGTCTCCCTCCCGGCGATGTTTTACACACCGCGCCAAGTTACTCATTTGAGGCTGAATCGACCTCGGGGGGAGGCACAGGACCGGTTCAGAAAACGGTCACTGGTGTTGTGCATGAGCTGGAAATGCTCGTATATTTGTATTTTTGCACATGATACTTTACGGCCCTTTGACGATCCACCCAGTTCAGGTTCGTGTGGAAAGAGGCCCCCAAGACCGGTTTAATTATCATTCGCAACTGATCTTCGCCTGGTTGGAAATCGGTCTCAGCTACATTTGTAGCGGATTGGCCTTTTCACCGCGCCGCCACTTCCTCGCTATGCCAAAAAAAATACCCCACCACAGTGGAAATCTCCATGCTTGTTCATCAAAAATTATCGCGCGTTAAGGCGGGGAGTGATTATGCTGTAGTTATCATACGGCACTATGAACTCCGTGACCCGAGTTCGATTTCCGCTCATGACTAACTTCAACGTGGTGAGTGATTTCTGAACCGGTTCTGACTCCCCCTCCTTCACAGATCGGATTATAAAAAAAAAAACCCAAAATAATTGTTGCTGATTTTCCGTTCTCTGTCGTTCTCTACGCAACAATACACGTCTCATGTAATAATTTAATAAACATCTTGTGAAACAGTCGCATTTCTCCGGATGGGTTATTTGAGTCGACACAAGTTGGCGTGACCTCAACCCAGAACTCAAATTGGGGAAGAACTTTTTCGAGTTGTTTGCAAGTCGAGCGGGCTAGGAGAAAGGTTCCGTCTCTATGTTTTCCTGTGTTCCTGGAACTGATGACCTTTGGAATGGTCTTTCTCAGAATACCTGAGAGTAAAAAGGTCGAAGGTCAGTCGGCAAAAAAAAAAATGAAATAAATAATACAGTACTATATAATACAGTATATTATGATCCATTCATTCATTTTCAGAAACCGCTTAATCCTATACAGGGTCGCGGTGAGCCGGAGCCTATCCCGGCAGACACAGGGCGCAAGGCAGGGGAACACCAAGGATGGGACGCCAGTCCATCGCAAGGCGCCTGGGGAAATTTAGTCAGTACGCCAATTAACCTGGCAGCATGTCTTTGGACGGTGGGAGGAAACCGGAGTGCCCGGCGAAAACCCACGCGGACACGGGGAGAACATGCAAACTCCACACAGAAAGGCACCCCGAGCCGAGATTCGAACCCGGGACATTCTTGCTGTGAGGCGGAAGCGCTACCCACTACGCCACCGTGCCGCCCTATTATGATCCAAACATATATTAAATGATAAAGAGTTGGGGCGGCACGGTGGCGCGGTGAGTGACGCTGCCACCTCACAGCAAGAAGGTTCTGGGTTCGTATCCCGGCTCGGGTGCCTTTCTGTGTGTAGTTTGCATGTTCTCCCCGTGTCCGCGTGGGTTTAATCCGGGTATTCCGGTTTCCTCGCACAGTCCAAAGACATGCTGCTGCTGATATTGTCTCGGTTAATCGGCTTCTTCTTTGCGATTCTTCGAAACGCGATGGTCAAACTACAGCTTCCCATTTTCTTACATTTTCATTGAACTCCACAAGGTCTTGTGAGCTGCAGAGGTTCGGTAGTAGAGCACAGACAAGGCAGTGTTCCATAGTATGGTCTGCTTCTCCACATTCACAGGTGGTTGGGCCGGTCTTGTAGCCCCATCTGACCAAAGCATCTTTTGATCGTCCCGTTCTAGTTCTCAGGCGGTTGAGTGTCTTCCACTGAATCCATGGTGCATCTGAGCCAGGAGGGAAGTCTTCAGCAGGTGGGATTCCCATGCCAGTTGCAGGAGGGCCACTCTCAAGCTTTTCCGTCCAGATCTGGAGTCTGGTTTCCCCTCGAGATGTTCTTAGGGGCTGCACATGGCTGAGGAAGCTTCTTCTTGACTTCAGTCGTTGGGCCGGGGGTTGACGTCCATGAAGGAGGTGGCGTTCATCGCTAGTAGCCTTTGTCATCTCGACTCGACTGGCCACTTCCCGTCTGATATCAGCAGGGGCAATGCCAGCGAGGAGGTACAGGTTGTTTGTGTGTGTGGGTTTCAAGCAGCCAGTGATCAGGCGGCAGGTGTTGTGCAATGCCGGGTCAAGTTTCTTGGCATGGGTTGACCTCTCCCAGACAGGACATGCATACTCCGCAGAGGAATAGCACATCGGTGCCCCGAGATGAATTGTTGTCCCATGCTGGTTATAGCCCTGCCTTGCGCCCTGTGTCTGCCGGGATAGGCTCCGGCTCACCGCAACCCTGTACAGGATTAAGCGGTTCCTAACACCGAGATTACACGAGAAAAGTACAAAGATACAAATGCATAAGAGTCAAACAACAAGACACGATTTCACCGGGTATCTGCAGTGACATGGGTGGGATTTTTATTAAAGAGAAGCTCTCGGTTTACTGGTCAATCTATGTCCCTATTCTCACCTATGGTCATGAGCTTTGGGTAATGACCGAAAGAACGAGATCGTGGATACAAGCGGCACAAATGAGGTTTCTCCGCAGGGTTGCTGGGCTCACTCTCCGTGACAAGGTGAGGAGCACAGAAAGCCGGGAGAACCTCAAAGTAGATTCGCTGCTCCTTCGGATTGAGAGGAGCCAATTGAGGTGGTTCGGGCATCTGGTAAGCATGATGCCCCATGGGAGGCTCCCCCGGGAAGTCCACCAGGCACGGCCCACTGAGCGGAGACCTAGAGGCCGACCCAGGACACGCTGGAGGGATTATACCCTTCGGCTGGCCTGGAATCCCTCAGAAAGAGCTGGAATATGTTGCTGAGCAAAGGGATGTCTGGTCCACCCTCCTTAAACAGCTGCCGGCGCGACCCTCACCAGGATAAGCGGTTTAGAAAATGGATGGATGGAGAAGTGGTTTGTTTTATGAACAGCAGAGGGCAGTGAAAACCATTGTACGTATTCTAATGATAGCAAAGTTGGAATTAAAAAAACCCACTAACCCAAAACCAAATCAGAAACCGCTGAATCCTGTACAGGGTCGCGGTGAGCCGGAGCCTATCCGGGCTGACACCGAGATGTAAAATAACCGTCCAGATTTTGGACGACGAAAGCCTAACAGGTTCCCGCTGACATTTCCAAAGGGAACGGCATTCCCGAGCGTTGCCGCCCAATTCCACCGCAGCTTATTATAATGGTATAAAAAAACTAAATACATTTTACTGATGTAGGTTTTCACGGCTCGATTCACGATGGTTGCTCTTCAGAGCTGTTCTTTCGAGATAGTCGTGTCGAGCGATCTCCCTCTCTGCTTCCAACATGGGAGGCGAAACGTCGCGAAGGAGCGAGGGAGATCGCTCGACACGGCCAACCCGAAAGAACATCTTCAAAGAGCAACCATCACATAAAGCAAAAATGTAAAACCCTCTAATCTGGCAACGACAGCCCTGTCAATGCGGAGGTTAAAACCCTGCAACATGGCAAGCCTTGGGTGGCGTTCACCGCGGTCATTATTAAATAGGGGGGGGAGGTGGTGGGGAGTCGAGAGAGCGGTGGTGGTGGCAGCGACACAAACCACCACCACCAACAACCACCACCACAATCCCCCCCCCATCCCGACTTCTCTCCATCCACGACGGCCACGCACAGTTATCAGCAGCAACACAAGCAGCGGGCAGTAGCCGGTGGTGGCGGCGGCGGCGGCGGCAGCGGCCAGAGCGAGCTGAGGACGTTAATACGAACACACCACACGGGGAGGCGACGAAATCTCTGCCCCAGTCATGACTTCCAGAAGGTGAGGAGACGGAATCAGTAAAGCGGGTTGTGACAATACAGTCTGTGTCATCATCATCATTTTGTGATAATAGACATCTATCATCATCATCATCAGCCGTGCTCAGTCCACTGCTGGATGAAGGCCTCCCGTAAGGCCCCCCCCCCCTATCACGTCAAGTGTCATTATCAGCTGCAGCAGCAGCAGTCGTGGTCGATCGACTGCTCGATGGAGAGCTCTCGAGCTCGTATCGTCTTAGTCACGGCTGGGTGAATGCCTCCCCAGCTCCGTACCCTTGTCGCTAGCCATGCTCGATCCGCTGCTGGTTGGGGGCATCCCCAAGTTTGTTGTCCATCTATCGTCATCGCTCATCAACCGGGGGTCGCTCCACTGCCAGATGAAGCCTGCCCCGAGCCCGGGATGTCGTCATTTTCCTCATCGGAGTCATGGTCTATCCACTGCTGGAAGGACGTCTAACCTATCCGCCTCTGTGTCATGTTCATCTTTATCCACTTTTGAGTTAAGGCCTCCTACTAAGCTGGTGCCTCTTTTCACTTAACATCGCCGTAAGAGTGTAGGGTTTCTTCAATGCATACACGGCTAAAAAAAACGGGTTGTAAATGTGCTGGGTTGTGCGCTCTTTCGATGGTGTTATGTTGAAAGCGTTTGCGTAGTGTTTTAATGATCGAGGCTGGGCCTAGTTACTGTCGTGGAGCCTCGGTCTTGTCTATATTTTGCAACGGGGGAGGGAGCTCCCGCGCCCAGTCGAGAGGCGGGCGGCGGGGGTCTCGTGCGCCCAACCCCAGCTACACTGACAACTTTTGTCGCTTAAACAAAAATGCTGTGTTTTAGCTTTCGTTTATTTGACAACACGCAAAATCGTAAAAAATGTTGATGTTACTTATAATAGACGTGCCGTTAGGTGTCTAAGTTATGCGGCAGTGTGCCCTTTGGTTACGATTAAAGTCGCTTAAAATGTGACGTCAAGTGTTGGGTTTTAAACCAAAAATCTGAGTTGTACCACGGTTAACAAATTCACACACAGTACCGTTTTCCGGAGTGAAATTGGTCGTGTGCATGATTTCTTTCGCCGATGTACTTGTTTAAAAGTGTTGTCTGGTGAAAGATAACTGGACTCAGCACCATTACAACTACACGATCCCAGTAACAAGGACCATTTTAAAAATCATCTGCAGTTTGTATTCATTTATTAACTTCATCATCAGTTAAAATGGTGAGAGTGGTGGCCGCGCAGTCGTTAGTCCGCTGTTCCGAGAACCCGGCTACCTGAGTTTGATTCCCATCCACGGCTAGCACGAGCGGTGAGTGTTATCCGAACTGGTCCTGGTTCTACAAGTCTTCACAAACTCACGCTGACCAGTGTGGTGAACTGTGGTCAAAGTCAAAAACAAAGATACCTTTCATAATATATCCATTTCATTGGTTGGGTCGTGTAGAAAATAAGTGTCATAAACCTGCCACCACAGCCAATCGCGTGAACAATGCTTTACTACAGTACACCGGTGTGTTGGAGAGCGAACCAACAACATTTACAATGAAATACGACGTTCCGCTGATAGTTGCAATCAGCTTCATCAGCTATCTCAAACAAAGGTTATGTGACCCGACCCATAAAAGGGATATATTATGCATTACGTTGGTCACGAAAGCCTTCATGCTAAAGGTCCCTTGTATAGCCTTAACGGACTTTCGGGTCAAGTGCTGTTAGCGAGCACCTATACGGTCGAACAGCCTCCGTGACAAACGCAACATGGGGAGGCCTTCATCCGGCAAAGGACACGGTTGATAAAGTGCACCGGTTCACAATGTGTGAAAAAAAGGAACCTCAACATTTCCCGTGCATCGTCAGTTTCCCTGTAGGGCGCGGTGTACAGGCTATACGGTACTGCAATTGCTCATTTAAGTGTAAATTACTTCAAATTGCCGTCTATTTCTTTTAAATTAATCGTAAACCCCACCGTTTATAATTTTCCAGCATTCGGATTTGCTTCGACCGTAACGACGTACGGCACAATGGTTACGTTGTTTGACTTAATTGCTAACCACCGTCGCGCCAGTGTGTGTGTCCGGTGGTCGTCAGACGGGCGACCCCCGGGCACAACCGGCTGCTATAGGCTGCTGCGGGGCTACGTGGTGGACAGCGGATGGCAGTTCAGCAATATCCATTGTTGCACTGTTCATCTACGTTAATCTTCTTCTTTGCGTTTCTTCGAAGCACGATGGTCAGCCTCTGGACGCTGCACAGGGCTGTGGAGAGAACGGCATGTCAACAACATCAAGACAGATTAATTGAGAGTCAAGCAATAGCGATAAATTATAGGACATAGGACATAAACACAGCAGAAAAAAATATATCATAATTCTACAACGGTTTACACTCCCTTGCCTTCAGCAGCCCAACACTGACGGTCAAATAACTTCCAAGACTTACGTGGAGCGGATTGATCGAAAAGGTACTCTACATCAGGGATTCTCAACCTTTTCCACCTCAAGGCCCACTTGGCCCACTTGGCCCACTTGGGTCTGCTCTCCACGGACCACTAGGTGGTGCTCGCGGCCCACCAGTTGAGAATGGTGGTACATACGTTGTTTTTCCAGGTCTGCCGTAGTTGTGTATGAAAAACAAATTGGTGTCCAACGCTATAAACGTGGTTCGAAATAGCAGTCAGTGACATCTCGCTGTGCCTTCCCGAAACGTCGATCAGCGGCGCTAATAGCTCAAGAAGAAGTCGTCATTTTGTAGTTGTCCATCACCCACTTTGTGAAAACAACCTGGTGGTTAAGAACATGTGATTTCACGCTGCTGTCATGAGCACACACTTAATATTCTGCGCACGAAAGTATATTGCATGCAGGATCTTAGTATCTCACTATACACATTGTACAGCCTATCAAGTGCGTTACAATGGTGATAATCTTCCGTGTCCGTACATACAATATTGCGTAAAGTTTCAGTAGTTTTAATAACCATTTAAAAGTATGCCTCTTTTCTTTGGTGTATGTATTTTACACCCAGTCCACTAAACCTCAAGGCTCAATTGTCAGGAGGATCCTGCTGTGGACGTTTGGCAGGCAGTATTTTTGTAAGTGGGATTAATGATATACTGTACTGTTATCCAACGTAGGAATGTGGTCCGTACAGCATCGGCTGGGAAAGTCGGAGATGTGCAGTGTTTGACCTTAAACGCCACGATGAAGTTGGGACAATTATTACTATGCAGTATTTTGCAATTCAGCATGCGCCACATAGCACAACTGAACCGCGTTCGAAAGAGAACTTGGTCATGGTGTTTTCACTGGGTCTGTGATGATCCTGTGAAGTATTTCCCAGGAGTGTGCAATCGTGTATCGCTGTTGTTTCCAAAATTGTTCATTTTAGTATTAATACTATAGTGGAAATTACTCTGCATAGCTGTTCTTTCGGGATAGCCGTGTCGAGCGTTCCCGCTCTCTGATTCGCGACCTTCCCCTCGAACGTTGGAGGCGGGTCTCGCGAAAGAACAGCTTTGAAGAGAAGCCATCATAAAGCGAGCCGTGAAAACCTACATCGGTGCAATGAATTGCATTGTTTGCAGGTATTAATCAGCCACAGAACTAGCGCAGTATGTGAGATGTGTTCCTGGTTCTACACACACACAGGGGATGATGATTTTAAAACCTTGCTCGAGGAAAATGCCCTGTGTCCACGATCAGTGATAGAATAGTGGGTTTTACACCGTGCTGAGTGACTGGCTGGTGTGTTGGATATCTTGATAGGATAATGGATTCGGCGGCCCGTTTGAGTGTTCCGCTAATGGGCTATTACACCCGGATCAAACGTTAAAATGACACGTTTGACAAACAGAGGGTTTGATGATCGTTTCGGCAATGGAGATGTAACAATTTCAGCCGCTCCTGTAATTCGACGAATTATCATCGCCATGAATGGCAGCGTTGGCTCATAAGTCTGTCCCGCCAAAAAAGCAACAAAAGATCGAGTCTTTTTCAACGAAACCTTCGAACACAGGATGTTGCCAAACACCTGGCAGTCGTGTCAAATATTCATTCGGTGTGCGTCACCAATGCCATGCCAGACATGTAAAGGTTTAGAAGCACGATGCTAATATGATAATAATCTTCACACGACAGTGTGTCTCAGTGTGTTTGTGTGTGCATAGTTTTACCACGAAACAATCTCAAAACTTCCATGTAATTTAGATGCAATTTTTTTAAATTAATTATCATCCATCCATTTTCAGAAACCGCTTACTCCTGTACAGGGTCGCGGTGAGCCGGAGCCTATCCTGGCAAACACAGGGTGCAAGGAAGGTGCTGCTATGCACAGGATGGGATGCCAGTCCATCGCAGGGCACCGGGGGAAATTTTTGTCAGGCCAATTAACATAGGCAGCAGCATGTCTTTGGACTATGGGAGGAAACCAGAGTAACCGGCAAAAAACTCACGCGGACACAGTGAGAACATGCAAACTCCACACAGAAAGGCGGCACCCGAGCCGGGAATTACACCCAGGATCTTTTTGCTGTGAGGTGGAAGCGCTACTCAATGCGCCACTGTGCCACCCCAATTATTTACTAATGGACGACACACACAGTAATTGATGACTCGTTTAATCGCAGCATTCCTCTTCAGTAACCTACCTCTCTGTTGACGTTTTAGTCATCGCTAGGGCGTGCCATGACAAACTTTCTAAAAATCCCTGTCTGCTGATTTCCTGCTGAAAAACTGCAGAATTGGCAGGCAGCCTTGGAGATAGGGTAGTTCTTCTGTCAATTATTGGTAGACAGCCCTTTTTGCCAACTGACAAAAGAGTCCCCAAAACTGCAGTCATCACACTCATGCATACAGAAAAAAAAAAACATCCTTTTTTAAGTTGACAATTACAGTAATTGACCAAAATTATTCACTTCGGTCGATTAGTTTACAGCGTGGATCGGTATTGGCGATGGCCACAGTTAAACCTATTTGTTTAGAAAATTTACCAACGACCCTTGATCGTTATGCTTTAAAGCGTGTAGTTTCCCGCGACCTGAAACAACCCCACGGTGTCATTACTATTATTAAACGAGCCGTCATGATTCCGCAAGACCTTGTCCTGCGTGAAAAATCCAGTGCGGCTCCTGGACTGCGTCGCATGGATACCGGAAAGCGCCTCTTGTCCATCACGTGAAAAGCACATTTCACCATAGAACACAGATGTTGGCCCGACGCCAAAGACAAAAGACCTTGGTTTAAATTGATTAGCGCACTCCGGCCGTCGCATTCAAACATTGTACGGCAACCTTTTTATACCAGATGGGGAATTTAATAAATGTCCCGTTGGTGAGCGGGAATATAAAGCCGGGACGAATCGTTCCGTTCTCGATCGTTAATAATAATAATAGCATTTTATAGAGCGCCTTTCACCCGAGGGTCACAAAGCGCTGCACAACGACAGAAAAAAACCGGATAAAAACCAAAGCAACTAAAAATTAAATCACTAAGGCTGTTTCGAATACGCTGAAAGGTCGTGAAACTGGCAATCTTAACGGAACGTTAAGTTACAGCTTTACGTCAAGACTCTACAGTCGAGGCGGTTTTGACCGTACTTCACCACCGTGGCCACTGCAGATTCGTAGGTGCGGTGGCATAGTTGTATACGCACCGCGCTGTGTGTGAACCAAGCAACGTAGCTTCAATTCCTGTCCATGGCTAACGGAGGTGAGTCATATCTGAACCGGTGCTTGGCCAATTCCTTCATGATAACCATATGAAGGCCCCGATAATACGCTTCTTATTTCCATAGTCAAGGAAAGGGTTTTATGGTGAGGATAATAATAATAACATTTACAGAGCGCCTTTCACCCGAGGGTCACAAAGCGCTGCACAGGGCTGCGGAGAGAACGACAAATCAACAACGACAGAGAACGGTAATCAGCAACAAATTATTATTATATTTTTTTCAGGTTTTTTTTTTATCTGAGCTGTGGAGAGAACGACATTTTTTAAGTCATCGTTAGAATATTTTTAAGTCATCGTTAGCCACACCTTACGTTGTTACAGTAAAACGTTCCTGTCTCTTTAGAAAGCGTTGGGATTATACAGAGTGAGCCAACTGTGTCCTGACCCGAACTCTGGTCTCATTACAATCGCAGACGGCACTCCCTTCCGATGTAAAACCCTCGTCTCGTTAGGATCCTTAGATTGTCCGTTGGGTTACACAATTTATCCGATATAGGATGCTCGTCTCATTAAAGTACCTGTGGTTGCCTGAACGCTGGCCAACTCCTGTAAATGGCAATCACCTTACAAATCTTAACGAGACATGTTAAATCCCTTTAAAACGTCGCCTGTTATTGTTAACGACTGAGTTTCTGTCATCTACTTTTCAGCTTTAGTTCATTAAGTGCCGATGATAGGGAGAAAAAAAAAGTTCTTAAAGTTGACGTCTAAAAATGAATAATTCCCATAACCTGTCATCCGGCTTGCCACGGATTAAAGCTGGACTTAACCGTGTTTTCAGCTTTTTCAGATTGAGGAAGCTTTTTTTATTTTTTGTTCCCGTGGCAGCCGGCGAAAGCAGCGTATCTGAAGCAATTTCGTGAAAATGTTAATCATGGATCACCGGCGAGAGTTGCGTTTGTATCTCTGGATCTATGAAGCTTTCGCGCAACCTTTGGAAAATCCTAATTCGGGGACTATGATACCTCTCAACGGGAAAAAAACTCCGACCAGCTGCTGACGTCACGACCTATGTTTATGTGTCATGTACTTTATTCCGTTTCTGATCGAGGTTTTACACGTTCAGGTTTAACGGCGTAAAAACACGCTTTTGTTTTTGTAAGAGGTGCTGTTGTTCTTCTTTGCGATTCTTCGAAGCACGATGGTCAGCCTCTGGACATCGTTGGCTTTTAGCTCGGCCTCGAAGTGTTTGGTAGAATTCGCAGGCAATACCAAGTATTACCTGATAGGGATCACGACGTGAACTCTTCTACCTTGTGTTTTGGGTTTGTAATTTTCGCACAGACGCGTTCTAGTACTGTTTGAATGAGAGCCAATTACCAGAATAAAAGTTATTGGGGTAAATCAGTAGGACGGGTCAAAAATGTTCTTGCAAAGAAACATCTCGCTTGCGAACAGGGTCAAAAATAATATACTGTACGACCCTTTTTTTCCCTCTCAAAAACAAAGCATTATGGAGACGTTTAATAGGTTTTGAGTCCTTCAACAACACGTGACAGATTCCATCCCATCACACACGGTTATAATTGGGACGCTACTGTAAAAGAATAACGTGTGATTCGCAGTGAACGATGCGAGCAGTGGCCCCCGAAAGAGAAACGATGGCATACTGTAGCACAGTATGTTTCTCAACATGTACAAATACATTGTGTTGTGAATAAAGCCGAGTTGTTTCCACTACATCATCGTGGAAAGCCAAGTGTGACGGGCAGTGTAGTTAGTCGGGTTATTGTCGTCAAGTCTCAAACGGCATAAACCTCATTTGCAGTCAACAGGAACATTTCTGATTCGTCATTAACCGTGACACACGTTCACGTCGTTTTGCCGGAGTGCGCTTAAATAGGAAACGCTATATTATCGCGCAGCCTGTGATTCATTGGAAATTACCGAGGTATCTTTCGGACGAAGCACGGGCGTTCTCTGTGGCCACCGTTTTCAACGGGTGGGTCACGACCCATCAGTGGGCCGCGAGCGCCACCTAGTGGTCCGTGGAGATCATGCCCAAGTGGGTCAAGTGAGCCTTGAGATGTAAAAGGTTGAGAATCCCTGCTTTAAGGGGGTGCGTGAGGTCACCCTGGATGGTCCTTTTGATGCTCCTTTCACTGTAAACGTTCGTCAGAATTCTGTCTTCCGCCCGTTTTTGGCAGGTCAATCTACGCCGTCCACTCCTCGACAAGCCGAAGCGCTTATATCATCACATTTGCAGTTTCATCCCGACTTCTGTCGGTCATCTGTTGTTGATGTCCGCGCTGCAGCATTAAGAGATTGGTTCAGGGCCTTTTTGAAGCCGCGTAAAAATAGGTTGAATTGTGCCGTTATAAATAGCTCCCCGTGTAAGGTACCGAGCGCGTTACTACGCGCGACATTTCACAGTGATCTTGATTGAACAAAAAAACTCAACGCAGCCGTCCGTAACCCTGTGGCCTGAACATTAAATGTCTATTGGGTGACGTTTCGGGCAATGGCCCTTCTTCATAGCACATAAATTATTGTTTTCCTATGAATTTAGTATATTCTACGAAGAAATGTCACTCATGGATACCTCGCCTGTTATGTATTTTCTTTTAAAGCAGCGGTTGTTATTGACTAATGGCAGTTTTTTTTTGTACTTGTGCTCCTAACTGTATATATGTGGACGTTAACGCGACGCGCGCACGGTAGTTGCATCACTAATGTACAGTCGCAAACGACTGGGCGGAGAACTTGAAACCAGCTGCGCGCGGGAACCTGTCCAGACCAGAGAAGCGGCAGTCGGATTTCACTTTTCGCCCCGAGGGGGGCTCGAAACCCGCGTCCCGAGAGCGCCGGGCTCGTTACGCTCACAGAGGTGCATTCACGTCCGTTGGAACAATCGGCAAGCGAAAACATGCCGGCTTCCAAAATATTCTTGGCCCAGACGCGGCACGTGGGCACGTGGCACTGCTTGGACTTGACGCTGGCAGAAGCGAGACCCGGGCGTGCGCGCTGGAAACCCAGAAGGCCGCCGGGTCGCGGAGGCGGCGGCGTCTTCACTCGCGAGGCCTTCCTTCCGCCTATCGAACAAATCTGCGCGCACGTATTGCCCCCCGAAGTGCGTGGAGCGGTGGCGTCTAGCGGTTTGCTTTTGTAGTCATCGGTAAGCCCTGTAATCTTAAGCGTGCAGTCTGCATTTGGCGTAGTGGGTAGCGCTGCCGCCTCACAGCAAGAAGGTCCCGGGTTCGAATCTCTGCTCGGGGGCCCTTTCTGTGTGGAGTTTGCACGTTGTCCGCGTGGGTTTTCGCCGGGCACTCCGGTTTCCTCCCACCGTCCAAAGACATGCTGCCAGGTTAATTTGCGTACTGACTAAATCTCCCCAGGAGCCCTGCGATGGACTGGCGTCCCATCCCCTGTGTCTGCCGGGATAGGCTCTGTACAGGATTAAGCGGTTTCTGAAAATGGATGGAGCATTGTTTGCCAATGATACTGACCGCGATGCAGCCCCCCGCCCCTGAGAGAGAGAGAGAGACCCAGCCGTCTCAAACAGGACGCACGTACCAACGCAAGTTCGCCGCAGCGTGCGCCCGACAAAGGCGTCCGTCACTTTCCTATCGTCCTCCGCTCAGACCCCAGAGGATGCGGATGCATTCCTGGCTCACCGCTCTGCCGGATAATGTCTAAAAAAACAAAACAAAAGCACATAAACAAACTTCAAAGCTTTCTTAAGCTGAAAGGGCATTTCAGGAGCTGAGACACACCAACACCCTTTTACAGCAGCTATCAGATATTCGTATGCAGTAGAGAGGTAGGTTGGTGAGTCCAGAGCTGTAGACTCTGGTTAATCGCATTTCAGTCAACTGCACACACAGTCACACACAAGCAATAGCTAGCTAATTGAGCTTTATTCCAAGGCCCGAGGTCAGGACACGTTTGTGTATGCGACACCCCGGCCCTCACTGTCGGCACCGTCTCTTCTCCCTGGTGACCAATCTTAGTAATGAACGATATTTCGTTGTCTGACCGTGGCGTAATCTCGCGCCATCCCATCCGAGCCCCGCTTCGTCACCTCCCAACGCCGCACTCCGCACGAGAGATGTTGACCCGTCTACTAGGGAAGGACAGTCGAGGTGGTTTTGCTTTGGCGTCACCGTCCCGTACTGACCGGGGCTGGTGCGGTCTACAAACGACCCCCGTACTGTGGGGAGGCCCCCATGGTTCATCCAACAGCGGTTTGAAAATTGTCCTTGAATTTTTAGGATCATGAATTCTCGCCAAATGCGGTGTGATATATATATTAATTTTGCAACGAAAAACTGCCGATCTGCGAATTCTTATTGCGAGGAATTTGGAGTACAGTACATGCAGTGTAATGTCATACTCAGGATAAATAGATAAATTAGTCATTAAAAACCACTATCCATTTAACCGCAACAGTCTGAATTTCCGCAACAAAGGTGCCCTCTCTGCACGAGCATCGCCACAAGTCGAGCGTCGCGAGTGGCGTGCAGAGAGGGGGGCGGAGGGGGCGACGGCCCCGGGCATCCATTTCAGGGGGGCATCCAATCAAAGAGTGAACTTAAACAGTCTGACAAGCTGGTGTGAATGCGGATCCGCGTTTTAATAAGCGAGACCAGAGTAGAGAACCTGTTACGTGTAAATACTGTGCGTAATGCCGATTAACTCTTTCGGTGCCCTGTCGACGCCGATCGACAGTATTTTTCATCATCCACTGTGCCCTGTCGACGACCGTCGACACGTTATAGTACTGCCTTACAATTCATTTTATGAATGAATGATAGTTCCCAAAGTTGTCTTCCTTTCTCACATTTTTTCTCAGTACTAGAGGCCCTATATACTTGAGTCCTGGGGGGCATACAATCAAGGAGTCGGAGTTGGCCCCGGGCATCACCAAAACCTCTGCACGCCACTGAGCTGCGTCGCACTTCATCTTCGTATTTTCTCAGCCGGGTATTTAGCGTCGCGGCGGCGTTGGCGGCTGCGTTGGGGGCGACGACAACACTTCTCCGAACAATGCCCCGTGACGCGTCGGATAGGGGGGCCCCGCGCCAGGATAAGGTGAGGCTCGTTTGTGTTGCGAGCGCGCTGCGCCACGGCTCGCCTGCTCAGCGGGGGGCTGCCGGGGGAGGCCAGGAGGGGCCGACAATGTCCAGGAAGGAAGCACGCGTTGCACAACACAAAAGCGGCCGGGTTGAGCGCCCGGTTATGTCCCCGGCACACAACACGCCATTGAGTTGTTGAGGAGGGCTGTTTTTTTTGTCCAACGCACATCGGCTTAATCATATCCTGCCCTGGGCAGGACAAAGCCGAGCCTTATTTTTTTTTCCGCGGGCCTTACGATTTATCACACGTTCGTTCCGCGCGCGGGCGTCGGGCGCCGCGTTGCGCAACGAGCTGAATCGTAAACCCTCCGTAAACGGCGGGCGGGCGAGCGAGCGGGCGGTCGAACGTGTAATTTTAACCTCGCGGTAGCGCGAGTGGAAGGGAGTGAGTTGAGGATACACTTGTCAAAACATTTGTCCGGGGGTTCAATGAAGAAGAAAAAAAAGAAATATCAGGTTGTGTTTGTGTGGCGCACTGAATTGCTGCAATCGCACATTGTTCGATAACAATTCAATATTTTATTTTTCGATTCTTCCATTTTCAGGCAGGGCAGCTCTCCATCGAGTTGAATGCATTGTTTATATAGAATGTACATTAGCCTTGTTTTTCAACGGCGGATTTGGCAATTAAACCTGTTTGCAAAGCCGTCTTTGTTTATGGCCTTCATTTGTACGGGGTTCTCCGGAAAGGTAATATCCATAAAGACCAATAATTGGACGGCAGTTAGAAGCTGCACGGCTGAAATGTTGGAAACAAGTTCCTTAAATACTTTTGGTTTTCAAAACCAGATATGTTACGTCATCTCTACCAATGCCTTAATAAGATAAATCTTCGAAAACAAATTCACAGGCACTTTGTTGGTGATCACCTGGTGCTCCAAATTCTCAATGCGACGTGTGTGTCCCGCACGACGACCTACATTCGGAGGTTTAGAGGGATGAGACTCGTACGATAAAATCTTGACACAGCTCAAGCTGCTTTGCTATTAGATCGTATTTTGATCATCAGATGATTCATTTATGGTCTCTATATTTACAACGGATGTGTCGTTAAAATCCACTCATATCTTTGGTTTAGTTTAAGCAAAAGTTGCGTGCTTGGCATGACCCTCCACCTCTCCATGTGTTTTCCTGTGTTCTAATTTCAAGTATAAATTGACTCCATTGCACGCTCCCCACACCTGATGATGGGTAAACTACCCTCACTTGATGTAGAAGGTGTTTACTTAAACGAAAGTAGATCTTGTTGGTAGGCGTTTATGTCCCACGTGGTGTAGAGTGCTCCTAACTTGAGTCCGTGCCCTCTCGGTATCTTTACAACAAAACGATCCTCCATATCTCCAACCATCAGGTGTCAAATTTTGAATCTTGAGAGCTGCTATACGACAGAAATTAAATGAGATTTTTTTATACGCAGCCGTTAGTAATCGGACTGCAAGCACCGTCACCCCGTTACACTTGAGAACCCAGTTTAATCACCATCCCCATCAGCATCATCATCATCATCGTTGCCGGCTCAGCTCGGCAGCGTTCCGCCAGCCGTGTGTCCACGTGCCCGCGGACTTGTCGAGCGCCGCTCTCGGTGACGATCCGGTGTCCTTAGCGACGATCCGCTAGGTCCACGTGTCGCTGGTGGCTAAAACCCCGATTTGAATTCAGGATCCGAACCCATGACCTAAGGCTGTGCTGGCTCGGTGCCGTGGGGCCCCGTTAAACCACCTCGGCCACCTCACTGCGACATATCCTAAACGTGCAACTACAAGCTCACACGTTGATTATCTTGCATAGGCGCCGCTGCCACGAGTGGGGATTCTGTGGCAGGTTATTGGCGAGGCGGCGATCCTATGCAGAGTGTTTCACCACATGTCAACTTCCTGGTATTTGTAAACTTATACGCTCACGGCTTGACCAGCCCGAATTAAGCGACAAACCATATTCGTATGCTGCATTGTTTATTTTTTATGAAAACCTACATCGATGTAATTTTTCTCGGCTCGATGTAGGAGCATTGCTCTCGACAGATGCTCTTTCGGGATAGCCGTGGTTCGACGCTTCGCAATGTTTTGAAATCTATCATCAGGCTTAGTCTGACGAGTCCCGCATCGTGGGAGGCGAAACATCCCGAAGGAGAAAAGAGGAACACTCGACACGGCTATACGGAAAAAAAAAACCCGCTTTCGATATAAATTTTCGGAAATTTTATCAGTTCTTGTTTTTTTTCACTACAAATGCACCGTGTGCAGAGTCTGACCCGGCCCCTTCCTCCCCGCGTGTCCCGTGCTGCCGCCACAGATGGTTCCACCCGAACATTTCGGGGATCGAGGCGGAGCATCTGCTCATGACGCGAGGCGTGGACGGCAGCTTCCTGGCGCGACCCAGCAAGAGCAACCCCGGGGATTTCACGCTCTCCGTCAGGTGGGTCACCGTCGTCGTCCTCGAGTTTGGACGATTCACCCCCCCCCGTGACCCGTCGCACCGGCTGGGGGAGGCAGAAGGCCCGTAAATGTGTCTGCATCTTCCCATCTCCCGATATGCCACCGTGCTATCCGCACGGGACACCCTAAACACCTTGCATCACTACTCAGGCCACTCGCCTTAACACAATCCCGCACTCGACGCGGCTCGTCACGGCACCTACTCCGCACACCGGGCTCACGCGTAACCTTCGCATAACGCCGATTCTCGGTCGCGGCACCCATAACCTGGAACAGTCTGCCACATCTATTACGCCAAACACAGTCCCATATAACTTTCAAAAAACTTTTAAAAAGACACCTCTTCACCGACTCACAACAAGCCGACTGAGCCAGGCTCCGCGCCTCTGTATCAATGGGCGCAACGCGCCCGGAGAATATGCGCGCGTTATAAATATATTATTATTATTATTATTCCCCCTACCACTCGGTACGAAAAAATTATTTGAACCAACAACAACAACCGCCTTCGCCAATAAGTGGCAGCGACGCCACGGGAGCGCTTGTGCTAGGCCACATGTACTTTGAGGCCACATGAAGTGTCAAATGGCTCGCCGGTAAGAGGTAACAAGGCAGATTCAGGTGCCATGGGTTGGCGGACTGAGATGACTGGCAGATGCACCACTCGTGCTCCCTACTGTGCCAACTAGCTGTGTTTTAGCCGCCCGGCGCTCCGCTCGTTATTGTGAGCGTCGCTCCTCCGCTCTCCGCTGTGGTTGGAGGGCGACTACCCTCCAACTGGCCGGTAGCGGCTTTGACGAGCCGCCTCTACGGAGGCCGATGTTGACACCGCCGGTACCAGCTCTGTATTCACACACACACACCCTGCACGCATTGTACGCGCTCAGCCCAACAGTCAACTCCGTCTATCGGCGCACGCGCGCCGTTGTGACGTGCCCTCAGCCTCCCTGCGCCAGAGCAGTTCCTCCCGGTAATCTGCGACACACCAGATCGGAGCTCGTGCGAGCCACGTATTTGAATGGGTCACTTTATCCCCCCCCGCCCCCCCCGGATTGGCAGTGCGGTGAATTCGTGAGAACGTTCGTGGGGGGTGGGTGGGGGGGAGCGGTAGCCCAGTGGTTAGCGCACTGGGCTACAAATCCGGCGACCCGAGTTCGAATCCCGCTCACGGCCAACACCAGTGACGATTC
>JAZEWU010000035.1:5911857-5925122 GCA_036362915.1 Geotria australis
GCCGGCCCGCGCCAGGCCTCGGCTCTCCCCGTCGCATTAATCAGCGACGATGCCGCTCGTCGCACGGGCTTTGTTGTGCTATTTCCAGAGCGGTTATCGCTCCCGGTTATATCGCGTGTAAGGACGTGCCTCTGCCGCTCGCCTGTGTCGGGGGCGGTAGTGCCGCGGTTGCTGCGAGCCTTCTGACATTTTACGCAGCCTCGGGTGCACATGGCTTGGCACAAACGCCGTGGTGATGTCACCGCCACTTAGAGGCGAATGGCGGTTGTTGTTGTTGGGGGAGCGGTAGTGTAGAGGTTAGCGCGCCGCGCTGTGAACCCGGCGAACCAAGTTTAAATCCCGCTCGTGGCCAACACCGGTGACGATTTTACGATTTGGTTCTGGGCCTCCCCTAGGCCAATCGTGTTCGTAACATAATTCAGCAAATTCCGCGGAACACCGCGACACCACTTTTATAATCAGTCGGCGATGTTCGAGTAAGGGAACGCTTGGCTACGATTCCGGTGATCGCTTCCAGCACTGCGATGCGTCAACGTCGGTGGCCATTAGTATTTATTCCTCTCCCCGTATTCCCTCGATCGGCTCGGGCTAAGTGAATTGTCTGGTAGCTGCTACGATGAGGCGTGGTCATCAGCATGGGCGTTGAGGTGACAAAGGTAGTCAGGAGTGCGTGGAGCTGACCATACTACCACCCCGTGTGCACGTTCGGCCTACGCTTTTCACGCAGCCTTCCTGCGGGCTAAATCTTGATCGTTGTCTCCTTGTGGGGGTGTGAGCACGCGTGTGTGTTTGGCATGTAACTATATAGTTCCTGGAAAGCGCTCATAAATTCGCTTCACTCAGTGGTGCAAGTCCCGAGCTTTTAATCTGCTTACAGTGGATATTGCGCGGTGTTTGTGGAAAATGAGAATTCGGGATTGCCAAGCGCTGCGTTTGCCAGCTGTCGTGGCAAGCGCACAGGATTTCTTAGAAGCCATCATTAACCTGTTTCATATGTCCACTACGGTAGGGATCGCTTTTGGCGATATTGCCAAGTGGAGTTCTGGTGGAAGGGTCAATGTTGCACACATGGCTGGAAAATGAATTTGCTACTTAGATTTAAAAATGCATTATCTAATGGGGTGGCTCAGCGGGTCAGGGGATTGTGGAGGCGCTGGCTAAAATCTTTGGTTCAAATCTGGGTTTCAGCCTCCCCGTAATTAAACTGGGTTCTCAAGTGGATACGGTTGATGGTCTGAGCCCAGTCAACAATGAGTGCACACGTAATAAGATAAAAAAATCATCTTGGGATTTGAACTTAATTTTTGCTGATTTTTCCAGACCCAACAAATTCAAACATCGGGTAGATGGCTTTGCGATTAACGTTTCTGTGTGAAATAGCATGTTTGGGAGAGTTAGCTCCATGGTGTGTAGATAAGAAAAGGTCGCTTGAAGGACTCTCAGAATCGGTCGGTGACATCACCCTCCACCGACCAAAATCTGGCACACATGCTGAACGCAATGCTCTGCAAGAGTTCTGAATGGATTTGGTCTCGTAACATGATGCCAAGAGCTCCGTTGCATTAAAATTGCCTAAATGGCAGCGGCGGTCAAATTTGTAGGTCAGAGTATGTAACGGGTTTATTTTATTGTCAATAATCTAAACCATTTCCAGCCGATTTAGTTTGTCTGTTGTGTAGCACCGAATGCTTTAGCTTAGCGAACACTGGCAGTTGCAGTCTTATTGTGGTGCTCTAACGATTTGTAATAAACACACATCCACTGTTCACATCTGTGCTTCATGTGTATTACTCTCCGACACATCGGTGTGCTGACGCGCGAAATAACTGACACGTTCTGTTCACGTGACAATACCTTACTAATCCGCCGCGTCGGGCTGAGGCGGTTTTACGACGCTTACTTTTTTACGTGACCCAAACCCAAAAGTGCTTTACCACGAAATAATATTGGTCACGAAAAGCCTTCGCGTTAAACCCTTTGCCTCTTTCGGATGGGACGGATTGCAGGCGCAACGGCGAGGTGACGCACATCAAGATCCAGAACACGGGGGACTACTACGACCTGTACGGCGGCGAGAAGTTTGCGACGCTGGCCGAGCTCGTGCAGTACTACACGGACTACCAAGGCCAGCTGCGCGAGAAGAACGGAGACATCATTGAGCTGCGATTCCCGCTCAACTGCGCCGACCCAACATCCGAGCGGTATGGAGAGACACGCTCCCGTGCACGCGATGCCAGCGGATGTCTGTCTCGGCGCGGGGTGATGGGTGGCCGTGACGACAATCTTAGGGGACGCTGGCAGATTTTTGCCGCTCTTAATATTGCCAGTTTCACGACCTTTCAGTATATTCGAAGCAGCCTTAATCATCAATTTTTTGTTGCTTTAGTTTTTATTGGTTGTTTTTTTCTTTCGTTGTTGACATGCCGTTCTCTTCGCGGCCCTTGTGCAGCGCTTGGTGACCCTCGGTTGAAAGGCGCTATATAAAATGCTATTATTATTATTATTTTCCCGCTTTTGAGAATTGCTCTCGGGAGATGTTTTTTTCTCAGGGTGGCCGTGTCGAGCGTTCCACCTTCTCTCTTCTTCGCGACGTTTCGCCTCCCTATGTGTTAGGCCCATAAGAATTCAAATATATCGTTACTTGCTTGCTGCTTGTGGAACGTTCTCCCACATTCACGCGAGCGATTCCAGAACGTTGAATGGCAAAAACAGTAATAGTTTTTTTCCTTTTAGGTTTGCAAAATGTTATATCGTCAATTATGACCGACTTGTTTTGCTGGAGTAATTTCACGTCATGAGGTTAAGAAATGTTCCTTCCAGACGTTCCCCAACAGAGCTTCGCATTGTTATGTCATGAGATTGCTTCAGAATTTCTGATGGCGCGCGAACTTCTGGAATCACTTCAATGAAGCTCTTCTCCAACGCTGGTTGGCGCCGCGTCACGCCACTTTGCCTGTGGTTTTACGCATGCCAGTCGCCAAGTGAATATACACAACCGGCTTTTTGTGCAATCATTGGTTGACTGGGATGGGACACTGGAGCTTGTTAGGCCTGAAAACGTGGTTTGGTGTGGGCTGCCTTCACAGCGTGCCTCCTGCCTCGCCTACCTGCCTTCCTGCACGGTTCGCCTTGAGTGGCGCCCTGTAAAAACGTGCCGCTCATATTGACCCATAAATCATCTGAACTCAAAATGAGCTCCGCAGAATTCCACGGCAGTAAAGTTTATTTGCTTCCGATTGATTTTGCTCTGCCCGCACACCGTAAACTTTACGAACGTAATATCTTTTTTTTCCGTGTGAAATATCTCTGTGGAATTTCAATGCACGTCTTACGTGTGGGGGGCGCACAGCACAATAGTTTGCATGCGGCTGCTGTCTGTAATGTCACATGGGGATACCCAGCAGCATTGGTATATGAGGCTTCACTTAGCTGATAACTCTTGAAAGTCAAATCCGGCCCCGCGTTGCTTTTTTGACACGTTTAAAAACGCTTGCTGGTTAATTTTCACGTTTGTTTTAGTGCAGGAATCCCGTTTCCAGAGCTTGCAAGCTCACAGGCTATTTTCTGCTGTAATAATAAACATCTATATCTTTCTAACGTGCGCCTTGTCAGTCCACTGCCGGATGAAGGCATCTCCCACACCCTGTCGGTGCGTGGCGGTTACATGACCATACTTCACCGTGTTGGTCAGCATTGGTCGGTGAAGGCAGCGAGCGTAGATGCAAGAACCGAGCATTAAAGAGAAGGACAATTGATTTTTGAGCACGAGGCATGCATCAATCTCATCTTATTTACCTGGCCTGGCGCGCGGGACTCCCTCTCTGGGTAATACAATTTACTCCCTACCTCAATGCAATCCGGCTGAGTGGCTCTATCATCCCAAGGTCGTACGGGTCAATGGCCGTCATCTCCCTGGGATCAATAACAACAAAGAAACCCGCCCCTCACGCGTAGCTTCTATAATGCTCGCCGACGTGCAGCTTGTCCTCGGAAGTATTTCGTTCGCGATTAATAACGGTAGCGCTCGCTCCAGGCGCCCGCCAAGCGGTACGCCTGTATGTCACGATGACTCAGTGGGAGTTGCGTCGAGGCTCATCTGGGGAGGAACACGGGTCAGTCCTTTGGTCATTGTGGCCGGTTTTTAATTTCCTAGAGCGACGGCAACTTTATACGACTTTGTACAAAAGTTTAATTTCTGTCGGCTCGTGTCTACAGGAGTGGTTGTGTCCACCCGGCCTAGTTACAGACGGGAGGACGGGGCTAATGCGTTTACGAATTCGATTCCCGTACCGCTATATTCGACGATGGTCAACAGACCAGACTGGTGATGGAATGGCCGCCAAAGGAGAGAGGACAACCACCACGGAGATGGAGCGATTAAATATATTATAGCAACACTGCATCGTGAGGGATGGTGATAGCGTGGAAAGGCCTTCATCAGCAGTGGATTGACCGTGGCTGACGATGAGACAAGCTGGACACTGTCAGGACAAGGTTAGGGTCAAGGTGTGAGGAATGGGCATGGGGAGGCCTTCATCTAGCAGTTCATAGACGGCGGCTGATGATGCAGATGCTGTCAACGACGGTGACGATTCTGTATCGATGTAGGTTTTCCACTGCTCGGCGTGTGAGAATTACTCACGAGAGCCACTCTCTCCGGATAACCGTGTCGAGCGTTTTTCTCCTCCTCTCTCCTCCAATGACGATTCTGACCGTGCGCCTCCTCCTCCTCCTGCGCGCTCCCCTCGTCACCTGCGCGAGCAGCTGGTTCCACGGCCACATCAGCGGGCGCGACGCCGAGAAGCTCCTGACGGAGAAGGGCCGCGCGGGCAGCTTCCTGGTGCGCGAGAGCCAGAGCAAGCCCGGCGACTTCGTGCTGTCGGTGCGCACCAGCGAGGACCGCCTCGACAACAACGAGATCCGCCCCAAGATCACGCACATCATGATCCGATTCCAGGTGCGGCGAAGCCGGAGCCTGTCCCGGCAGACGCAGGCTGCCAGGGCAGGGCTACAGCGAGGATAAGGACGCCAGTCCATCAGAGGGCACTGGTAGAGATTTAATTAGGCCAGTTAACCTAAGCAGCGTGTCTTTGGACTTTTGAGGGAAAACCGGGAGTACCCGGAATAAACCCCACGCGGACACGGGGGGGAGCACCGTGCAAACTCCACACAGAAAGGCGGCACCTGTGCCGGGCCACAAACCCTCGGGGGCCTTCTTGCTGTGAGGCAGCAGCGCTACTCATTGTGCCCACCCACGTGCTGCCCCAGGAATGAAGCCGGTGTCTGCTATGTGGAGGAGCTGTAGCCGAGGAGATGGGACACGGGGGGAGGCTGACTGAGTCTAACTGTGGTGGAGCTGTGATAAAATGTGACAAAACCAAACCCCTCGTCCAATGAATCATTGTTTTTTGCCAGGTAAATCAGTCCCCCGACCTCTGTTCTGCCCTTTGCCCTGCGCCCTCCCCTACGCTTAGGACGGCAAGTACGACGTGGGCGGCGGAGACAAGTTCGACTCCCTCACCGACCTGGTGGAGCATTACAAGAAGAACCCCATGGTGGAGACGTCTGGGACTGTGGTGCACCTCAAGCAGGTAGGGGGCCGGAGCAGCTCCCGTCCTGGTGCGGGAAGCCTGCTCTGCCCCTCGTCACGTGCTGCTGTGTGGATGGGAGGCTGATGGACCAGTCTGTGATAGGGTCTCCAGCCTGCACACCGGGGGGTGGCCAAAATACGGCCTGCGGCTGGATGCGGCCGTGACTCCCGGACCAGATTGTGGTCTTCTGCTCTTAGAACAGAACCCAGGTCGTTGCGTAGTACCAAACAGATATGTCGACATTCTTACGTTGGCCCGCCCACGGAAATTATTGCCCGGCCCTGCTATAGACTGATACACCAGTCTGTGTTGAAGTCTCTCGGAAGTATATGGTCGTTGGGGTATGTAGGCTGTAGAGTAAGAGACAGCTGTCTGATAAGGCTAGAATCCGATAAAGTAGCCCCTGATGAGACAACTGTGCGGTAGACAGACTGGTCGTTGCAGCTTGGAGACTATGGTCTAATATACCAGCCTCTGATAAGGGCTCTCCACTAATAGACCTGTCTCTGGTAAGGTATCTTTGCAATAGACTGATAGACCGGTGTCTGATGTAACATTTTAAACCAGCCCAGTTGATCTGTCATTTGATAATTGATTCACCTTCTCTCTGATGTGGTCTTAAGACAAGAGACAGACTGATGATAGTAATAATACAAATAATTACAGCTGATACCTTGCCTTTAATACAATCTCAAGGTGCTTTATGGGGATCGTTACACAGTCTGCTGTTGATAGACTGCTGTTGAGTGTGATCTGTAGATCAGCATCAGACTCGCTGATCTCGATTAGATTTTTAGTCAGGACACAGCACAGACTATTATAAAATAATTCCTAAATAAATCTGCGCATTAGACCAGAGAGTTTACCGGTCTCTTGCTGGTGTCTTAGGTCGATGCGCGGAGTCTGTGTGAACACTCGACCGACGGAGCGGTGTTCTCGATTGACGGTCACTCCGACTGTACGGTTTGTCACCCTTCGCGCCGACACAGCCGTTCAACGCCACGCGGATCAGCGCTTCGAGCATCGAGCACCGAGTGAAGGAGCTGAGCAAGACTGCCGACAGCATGGACAAGTCGAAGCAGGGCTTCTGGGAAGAATTTGAGGTGAGAGCCGGAGTCCGTGGTGAAGCCCTCACCCTGCGTCGTTTCGTACCGCTGATTATTTTTTTTAGAACAAAATATCAACCGGCTCAAATCACTGGTACCGCACCCAGTCTCTCGTCAGATCTCGGAAAATAGGCAAGGTTTGAGCCTGGGTAAGTGTTTGGATGGGCGACCAGCCTGGCTCACACAGGTTGTTATAGGCTGGCACGGGAGACCATACTATGGAACACTGCCTTGTCTGTGCTCTACTACCCAACCTCTGCAGCTCAAAAGACCTTGCGGAGTTCAATGAAAATGCAAGGGGCTGTGTAAGAAAATGGGAAACTGTAATTTAACATCGCGCTTCGAAGAATCGCAAAGAAGAAGACGGGAGGCTGCGCCGTCGGCGGGTGAGGCCCTCATCCAGCAGTGGATCGCGCCGACCAACGTGGCGAAATACGGTAAAACAACCCCCGGTGACCCTCACGGCGTGGTGAGGCCCTCATCCAGCAGTGGATCGACGAAGTGGGCCGTTTGTCCGTTCACGCGTGCACAGCCAACATGCTTGGCAGCGGCAAACGGGTGAGCGACGCAAATCCTCCGACCGACCGTGGGCCGTTATTTTTAAAACGCACGATCGGCTTTGCTTCCTCGATACGAAACCGACGTCAAGGGACGACAATAAGCGCTGAGCGTGGGCGGCTGGCCGTCGAGCTGCCTCAGCGGTAGCCGGGCGGTGAGAGGGCGCCGAGTGGGGAGAGGGCGCCGAGCGCGCTCGCTTGCGGGTGACGCTGGTCAACCCGTCTGCCAACGCGCCCCTGCTCGCGGGCCGCTTTGCGGCACGGCGGATAAGATCGGCGGATAAGCGCGGTACCGCAAGCTCGTGCTTGCCATCGCCGAATCGCCAAGCGCCCGAGCTTTGCCCACAACGAGCCCTGATGCGTTGGCAGCAGGGAAGCCGGGGGCGTAAGCAATCATTGGGACCGGGGAGATTTGAAAAGTGAAATAAAAAAAACAAGTTGTGGGCAGAGAGAAAAAAAACCTACATCATTACATTGGGAGAAACTAATAATGGGTTTTTGCTGTGGTGGTTCTTGTCTGACAAGTTTTGGACTACGCTTTGGTCCGTTTGGCCATATTTTTTTTCTTTCGAGGGTAAGTCCCTATTAGCATCAGAACTTTATACTGTACCATTGGACCTTTTTTGCCGTTGTACAAAAACTGTAAAATATGAGTTTTAACCCTTTCCGGCAATGAGAAAAAGTGTAAAGATCTTATAAACACTAGATGGATACCTTAGCATTTTTGTTGCATGTTTCGCCACAAGTATGTGTGGCTGCTTGCAAATTGGAACCTTTTACTTTATACTGTAGTTTGGTTCATATTGGATCATGTTTTTGACAGTTGTCTTGCCACCCCACCCCTCCGGCCCCCCCGCCCCCCCTCCCCACCTCCCGACACCCGTTACGGACCGATGGACAGAGCTAACGCACATACGCTTTCAACTCGGTCGGAAAGCGTTGACTTTCAAACTGTTCCTGGATGGCCTCGCCAAGTCTCAAGCCTCGCCCCAGGAGGGTTCTGCTGGGGTTGTTTGCCAAGAAGAAAAATATGTGTAGGGTATTTAAGCGTGTAATTTGCTAATTAACCGCTTTTAATTTAAGTGGAATCGTCGTTGAACGCTTTACGATTCAATTCCCATGTCTACTTTTGTTGCAGATTAACCAGTTTGTGTGAAACCTATATGTCTAGTACATTAGTTTGCACAGTTCACGTGTTCGGCACTTTTGTGGATTGTTTTTGTTTTTCGTTCCTGGTTTCCACGTTTGTTGCTCTGAAATGTTGCACCTGTTTCATGTCTGCCTTTGTGCGTGCTCCTTTCCTTCCTTGCATGAGTGAGTCACGATCCAATTCACACGCTGAACTCGAGGTAGTTTATGCCAGTAAGTGACTGCGGGACAAAACAGCTTTTTTCTTTCTAGGTTTTTTTTGTCCGCACGATTTCCTGCCTATTCGGCAGATTTCCCACCGCGTTTCGGCGAAAAGCAGCAACAACGTGTGAGTCGCCGGTTCTCTCGACGCAATGTTCCCCGGTCATGTGACGGTAACTACAGCTGCAAAAAGTACAAACGCTTGGAGACCAGATCCAAGTGGGCCAAGTGTGCCTTGAGGTGCACAAGGTTGAGAACCCCTGGATTAGACAACATACGGAGGTTACAATTGTTGGCCTCTTCAGAGCTGTACTTTCGGAATAGCCGTGTCGAGCGCTCTCCCTCCTCTTACCCTCGCGACGTTTTGCCTCCCACGTTGGAAGCATCATCAGGCGTTATGCCGATGATGCTTCCAACGAAGACGATGAACGCTAGTGTTAAATGATGATAATAGAATAATAATTACAAACTCCGCATTGAAAGGCACCGAGATCAAAAATCGAGCTGCCTCTTGCTTTTTGCAAGGTGCAGATGTTACCACTGCGCTCCCCAGGCGCAGCGACGCGGTGGGCAAAAGAACGGGGGCATGGCAGGGCAGCAGCGGCATCACATGCTGCCATCATCAGCTGCCTTTTATTAGTTCTGGCCCGTGCGTTGGCGTCACCGCGCAATACTTTGCAGCGCGGGTTGCGCGCCAGTTACGGCGCACAGCCGCAGCTCGCACGCGCCACGGTTCGACGCCCGCCCCGGTCGTCGGCGCCTCTTAAAGAAGCACGACTTATATGGAGACGGAGAGACAAAGGGAGAGCTTTTAAAATCCTCGGTTATAGCTGCCGAGCCGGCCGCCACCGATGTTTATTGCTTCCCAAGATCGGTAGTAGACTTGGCAAGCTCTCTCCCACCGCACCCCCCCCCCCTTTTACCACCGTGCATCGTTAATGAGCGTTAGAAAACAAAAACGCTGCGGTGTAACGCGCGACCGATGCGGCCCGTCACACCCGCTGGTTCCCACGCGGATCTGTGCGCCCGATACCCAGACGCACAGCGCTCACATTCACTTACAATTACGCCTCGGGTTTCCAAAAACTAAAAATTTACAACGTAGCGTGATTTTCAATTACGACGCCTCTAAGTGGGGGTTACGACACTGTTGGCAACAGAGGGCAGGGTCGAAAACACGTGTTGCACTGTATTTCCGTGTGCCTGTGTCTTGTGCTCCCCGGCCTTCAGCAATCTGCAGTGGACCAGTGTGGCCAAACGATTGCCCAAGAGACACCCAGCATTGGGGTGGCCTTCATCCAGCAGTGAATTGACAAGGGATCGTTAGAATCGCATTCCAAAGCTGCTGTTTTGGGATAGCCGCGTCGAGCGCTCCCTCGCTCTCCTTCGTTGGAGGCATCTTCAGGCGTTTGTGAAACGCTAGCTGATGGACACCACTGTTATATGGATGAGCAGGTAACGGTCCTTCAGCCTCGATGGCTTGGTACAAGGAGAGAGACCAAATTGTTTAAAGGGCCATGGAGAACGGTAACAGAGGCGCAAGAGAGTGAGATGGTAAAGGAACGAGAGGGGTTGGAGACTCTGGGCACACCAGGAAGCGGTCCTGTTTGCAGTGGGAAAAATTTTACCCGAACTATTAATCGTACCCTTTGGTAACGTGTATATATCGTTTACAGTATCTGCACAGCCTGTTGTCTGACCGTGCCAACAGCTTTGTGGAGTAGCTGTCGAGCGTGCAGGCGGTAACACTTGATCAGGCCCTGGGGCCGGAGGAGCCCAGGTGCCGCGCTCCGAAGAACGGTGAAATCTGACCGGGCACCGCGTGTCTTTCCTCGCGCCCGAGTCCACGCTCGCCACGCTACGCCACCGCAACCAAAGTTCCGTCTCCTTACCGTCCCTTCTCTTGGCGCCCCTCTCTGCCCAGGCTCTGCAGCAGCAGGAGTGCAAACTTCTCTACAGCCGCAAAGAGGGGCAGAGGCCGGAGAGCAAAGCCAAGAACCGCTACAAGAACATCCTGCCGTGTAAGCGCGGGCTCGGCACTCCCCGGCACGGAACGTCCTCTCTCCCGTCCACCGCGTCCCAGATGGCGCGCTCAAGCCGCTAAGCGCCAGCCTGATCCTCGTCGCGGTTGGCGCACGCGTCTCTCCCTCAACGCCGGTGGCAGTATCTCCGACGCCAAGTATTACTTGGTCGTCGGCAGCAGTAAATCTGCAGGCTCTCCAGCCACCCGAGGGGCTCGCCGCTTTACATTTTTAACAATACGAAAGAAGTCACCGTTTTGTATGTGTTCCCTGTTCCACGAGTTAATTGTTCTGCCTGTCAGTATAATTCTCACCAGGGCACCTGTGCACGCTTCCTGATGCACTTTTCAGTTTTTGTCCCCTGTGCCGGTATCTATGCGTCCCCCGCACGGTCTGTCTGCACAGGCCTCCATTTAGTGCTGTGCAGCAGCCCAAGCTTAGTCCATAGTATTCGTTTTTGCGGTAGAAGGTATGTATTGGTTGTGCAGTGGGAGGAAACCGGAGAGCCCGGAGAATAGCCATACGTGTGAGGAGGCTACACTCGCCACTGCTGTCTCTTCTTGGCCACTTAACATCCCTAAACCTTACAAGCCCTGGTGGCCTTCGCGTGCAAGACCTAATCAGGCTAAAGTCTGCTTAGCTTCTGATAAGATTGGGTGGAATCGAGGTGTTTTCATCTAGCGAGGGTGTGAAGTCGTTAGGGTCATCGCAGGTCACTCGCCAAGATGTTTGTGATGTTTTATTGTTTAATTATTTATATACACACCTACACAGAGGAGAAAGCCGTGAACTGGTGTGGTGTAATGCTGATAAGGCAGCATGGGAAATGACGCTAAGGTCACCAGACCTACACTCGTATCCCCAGGCTTGCGCTTTGTGTTGTTTTTTTTTGGGAAGTCGTGTGTTACTTGGGTTGAGAGACTCCTTCGCTGGGCGAACGGCAGCTCGTGACACCACCGAGGTGCTGTCTAAACCTACAGCTCTTCGGCAATCCACTGCTGGATGGAAGGGGCCTCCCCCCAGCGTTGTCAGTCATCGGCATTGTTTGGCCGTTCGTCACCACGCTGCTCGGTGCGGGTACTTAAACGGGGGTAACCCGGGGAACGGTTCGGATGTCATTCGCCACCGGCGGAAGCCGTAGCCAGGAATGAAACTCAGGTTTCGTAGGTGCGTACCTCAGTGCTGCAGCTCCACCCCTTTGCCGCCCGTATAATGTCAAGAGCGGCTCTTTTGGGATAGCCGTGTCAAGCGTTCCTCCTGTCTCCTGTGTGACGTTTCACCTCGCACGTTGGAGGCATCTTCCGCTAAACTAGGGGTTCTCAAATTGTTGCGCCTCGCGGCCTACTTGGCCCTGATCTCAACGGATCACTCACTATGTGGCGTTCGCAGCCCACTGATGGGTCGCGACCCACCGGTTGAGAATGGCAGAGCTAAGCCATTAATTAGCCTGATGCCTCCAACGTGATAGGATTAATTATCGTGTTTTTTTGTCTTTACAAATGTCCATCTACGTTGACCTTTGCATTTCCATCTTTTAACATAGTCATAGACCAACCAGCCAATGTTATTCCAGCATTCTGTCGACTCCAATCCTGCTATCTGATAAGCTAACACTGTACGTATGGCCTAGATGATAACATTTTGGGCATGAGTGCAATCGTGTTAATCCCAAGGAAAGGATGAACATTTTTTACAACTTATTCTGCGGTAACCCGTTAGACTCTGTTATGATTGGTGTGTGCCTATCTGTAGTATGTTATGTAATCTGTTACATATGTTGCATAGTTGGAATATTAAATGTGTTCCATGGTGGACATACTGTTTACGCACACTAGCAAATGTAACCCATTACGACTCCTGCTAATCTGTAATAGGAAGTGTAGCCCACACAGTTTTCTGCTTATCTATAGTAGAAAATTCACCCACCTCCAACCTCTAAATTAAACAATATAAAATCACACTAAATACTACAATAAGTGCTATGCACAGCCCTTGTGCGTAATCCACTGCTGGATGAGGGCTTCCCCACTCCTGTGCAGGTCACGGGGGTGATTTGTCCATACTTCACCACTCGGGTCAGTGTGAGAGTTGGTAAAGGTGGGGCGCAAACAGCACTGATTTTTCGCTGAAATCAATGTTAGTGTCCCACTATGTAGCCCTAATAACCTTTGTACAAAAACATATTCATGTAAGTGTAACATATAGGTTCTGAGGGAATTGTAGGTTTTGAATGTCGGTGTCGCCATCCACCGGACTGCATTTTTATTAACGTTCAGAAATTCCCTTTGGGCCACAGAGCGTGTGTAGAGGGAGCTGTTGATATGAGTTGTTGTTGGCAGTTTAAACGGCCACGATCCAGGTTGACCCGTGTTGACCGGTTTCCCCCCCAATGGTGGGGGGGGGGCAACCCTTCCTGACGCCAACCTCCTTTATTCGCAGGGTCTTCGAGTGATTTGTTTGGAACCTCTCCCCTCAGACCTGTTCACGAAGGGAGACCCTAGCAGGATTACTAGACTCCAGTAACATACCTCTGTGGTTCATTGGAGCACACACATCCTTCTTAAAGTAACAAATACGATTTGTAACGCGCGCAAATGTCATGACCCGCGTGCCGAGCGCGAGCTCACGATAAGGTTACGA
>JAZEWU010000035.1:5925152-5936287 GCA_036362915.1 Geotria australis
GGGGGGGGGGGGGAGGTTCTGGTACTGTGAAGATTCTCATTATTGTTGTTGTGTTGTTTTCCCAGTCGATCACAACAGGGTGATTCTGAAGGATGGCGATCAGTCCGTTCCCGGCTCCGACTACATCAACGCCAACGTCATCACAGTGAGTTCCCCCTCGGGAGGTCCATCAAAACAAACGCTATAAATAACGATCGCGGCACAAGCACTAGTATTCCAGTGCTATAAGAATTCTCATTAGGAGGTGACCTTTTTTTGGACGCTCGAGTGTTCAGCATGGCGCCTGGCCACCAACATCCTCGAGAATTGGTCTTCAGAGCCGCTCTTTTGGGATAGCCGTGTCGAGCGTTCCTCCGCTCGAGGGCGACTGTCGTACGTCGAGCAGTTCAAACCTACGTGAAGCCGATATCCTTGTTAAACTCCGTGGTCTGCGTTTGTGCGAGCAGGCGGACATCGACAACGGGCGAGTGGGCAGCAAAGCACCGAAGCGCTACATCGCGACGCAGGGCTGCCTACAGAACACCATCGTGGACTTCTGGAGGATGGTGTATCAGGAGAACTCGCGCGTCATCGTCATGACGACCAAGGAGGTGGAGCGCAGCAGGGTACGTCTGCTCCCTCCTCGCCGGGGTCACTATTGCATCCAGCCGTCCTCCCTCCCAGCCAGTCTCCCCTCTCAGTCAGTCCCCCTCCCAGCCAGTCTAACCTCCCTCCCAGGCAGTCTGGAGTAACACATTTCAGCCGAGCCATACTGCCTGACGACGCCTCCGGCGTACGAGGCGAAACGTCGTCGCGACGGAAAGAGGCGCAACTCTCGACGCAGCCGTCCCCAAAACAGCAGCTCTTGAGAACGATTGTCATGGCACATCGAGCCGTTCAAACCCTCCGTCGGCAGCATCGGCCCGTACAACCCTGAAGACGTCATCTTGCGATAGCGGCGCTCGCCGGCGTCTCCGCTAAAACCGAGCCGCGCGTGCCCACGCCCGCGGCCCGTCCTGACGCGAACGCCCGAACCGCGCGCTTGCAGAACAAGTGCGTGCGCTACTGGCCGGAGGAGAGCGCCACCAAGGACTACGGCTACCTGCGCGTGAGCAACATGCGGGAGCTGTCGCTGCACGACCACGTGCTGCGCCAGCTGGAGCTCACGCACGTCGAACACGTGAGTCGCTGGCAGGGTACAGGCCACGCCGGGCCTTCCCGGGCCTTCCCGGCGTGCCCTGTACCCCGTCTCGGAATTTGTCGTTGGGTTTCGCGGTTTGGTTTGGTTCGTTTTACCTCGTGGATTGAGAGGAGCCAGTTGAGGTGGTCCGGGCATCTGGTAAGGATGCCCCCCTGGAAGGCTCCCCCGGGAAGTCTAACAGGCACGGCCCATTGGGTGGAGACCTAGAGGCCAACCCAGGACGTGCTGGAGGGATTAAATCCTTCGGCAGGCCTGGGAACGCCTAGGAATCCCCCCCGAGGAAGAGCTGGAATCTGTTGCTGAGGAAAGGGATGTCTGGTCCACTCTCCTTGGACACCGCGACCCTCACCAGGACAAGCGGTTTAGAAAATGGATGTACGGATGGAATTTGCCGTCAGGTTTCGCGGTTTGGTTTGTGTTGGTTCGTGTCCGTTCCGCCCCGTTTGCCGCGGTCGCGTCCTCACCGTCTCTCGCCGCACCGCGCGTGTCCGTGCCCCCGCTCCGCAGCTGGATGACGCGCGCGTCGTGTGGCAGTACCACTTCAAGGCGTGGCCCGACCACGGGGTACCCAACGAGCCCGGGGGGGTCCTCAGCTTCCTCGACGAGGTCAACCGCTGCCAGGAGGGCATCTCCGAGGAGGGGCCCATAGTCGTCCACTGCAGGTGCCTGCGAGCGTTTGTGACTTCCGTAGTTGGCCCGTGACGATTCTGCCTCTGTGGAGGCTTGACGTGTTTTCGTAATGAGAAAAATGCAAATTATAATAATATTGATGTTCGTCATTATGAAAAATCGCTCTGAACTGTTTTTTTTAGGATAACTATCCCCACCAAAGCAGCGGTGTAGAGCTATCGTGAAAGAGCAGTTCTTAAGAGAAATTCTCATACATAATAATAATTAATAATTTTACATTTGTAACATCCAGCCATGTAAATCTACATCAATATCACTAGGAAGGAATAGAGCAGTTGTGAGCAATTTAAACCGTGCGTATTTTGCAAGTCCACTGTGGAATTTCTGCACGTGTATTTCAGCGCTGGGATCGGCAGAACGGGCACTTTCATCGTCATCGACATCCTCATCGACATCATCCGGCAGAAAGGTGCGTGTTGTGACGGTGTGCCCGGGCCTTGCCGCACGCCTCCGCAGCCTCCGTAACTAGCAAATTGACGTTCCCCCTGCTAGACATTTAGATGTAAATTGCAGTCACGTTAAGAGGGCCCAGTATTAATCTCGGCGAAGATTCGCATAGCTGCAACATATACATGTTAGATATTTATTCTTACGGCAGAAAATACCCAGTGAGCTTGCAGGCTCCGGATACGGGATTCCAGCGACACAACAAACGCTCAAACTAACCGACGCGCACGACATACATATAAAGTCAGAAAGCGGTACAACAAACTCACAGCGGAAACTAGTGCAAGGGTTTGAAACCCTAACAATAATAACGCGCTCGGTTCCTGCCACGCGCGGCTGGCTCCTCGTCCGTGTGCCACCGCTCGACTCCCTTCCCTGGCCAGGGCTCGACTGCGACATCGACATTCCCAAGACCATCCAGATGGTTCGAGCGCAGCGGTCGGGCATGGTGCAGACGGAGGCGCAGTACAAGTTCGTCTACATGGCCGTGCAGCAGTACATCGAGACGGTGCAGAAGAGGCTAGCCGAGGAGCAGGCGAGTGCGCGAGCGGCGAAACGACCCGCGCGGCCCGTTCCATTTATCTTTACGGGCAAAAGTACGGGCGATCTGGTTCAATAGCGGGTAACACGTTCTTCTCATTATTTAAATTCAATTCAACTTTATTGTCAACTCTGCCACATGTACAGGACATATAGATGATCGAAATGCCGCTTCTCTCAGACCCCGGTGTTGGCATATACATAGACTGGAACACAACAACAAGGGTTTAAAAATACTAGGATAAAAAAACTAAATAAAAACAATTTTTTTTATATATTTACAAGTTAAGCTAAGCTGGGGGTCGGGGGGAAGAGTGCTGAAGAGGGTCGATGGGTACTCGTGCAAAAGTGAGGAATTTAAAGCTGAAATGGGGTTTAATGTTTCACAAGGGTAATCGATAAGTGGGACGTAAACCCGAATTAGGACATAAAAGTGTCGGTGTTGTGCAGAAAAATATTACGCTTGTGAAGGATTCGAACCTGGTACCCTCAGTGCGAACATACATACTTACAAACGCTTGCTCCGTTACGTATAGATTTAGTGTATGCGGATTTGGTGCATAGTTTCATTTTAAGGTGTTGTCACCGCCAGTGTTCACTGACAATCGACCGTTTTTTCTGCTGAGAGACCCTCATCAGCCATTCGACGCCGCTAACGTGAGAAGCACCGTCACCACGTGGGAGGCATCACAAGCCTGGTGATGCCTCCAACGTGGTAGGTCGAAACTTCACAAAGGAGAGAGGAGGAACGCTCGACGCAGCTTTTCCAAAACGGCAGCTCTTAAGAGCAATTGCCGTACATCGAGCCCTGAAAACCTACATCAGTACCACGTCATTAAACGCGGAATGACTGATCCTCTGCCGCTCGTGCCGTGCTAACGTTTCCCGGCAGAAGATAAAGAAGAAGGGAGTGGAGTACACCAATATCCAGTACTCCGCCGCTGACTTCGGAGGCGGGGAGGGCAACATGACGCCCCTCACGCCAGGCCGAGTGTCCCTCTCGTAAGTCCGTCGTCGTTCGCGTCATGATCTGTTCACTGCTGGATGAACGACCCCTTCCCCGACCCTCCTCCCATCACCCCTCAGCGTCACCCGGTGTAACGTGCCGTCTCGCCGCTATTTCACACGAACAGAGTTCTTGCTCCGTACTGATCGTCGTCAATCCGAGAGAGAGGACGGTGGATCGGACCCATCTTGTGAAATAGTTGTTTGAACTTATATGGCTATTATATCTCTCTGTGCCTGTGTTTGCTGGTTCATTGCTGTTTATTTGCTCTTTCGGGATAGCCGTGGCGAGGGTTCCTTTTCCTCTCTCCTTCGCAATATTTCACCTCGCACGTCAGAGGCTTCTCCAGTCTCTGACTCGAAGCCTGAAGATGCCTCCAAGGAGGAACGCTCGCCACGGCTATCCTGACAGCGCAGTTTTTAAGAGCAATTCTCAATATCGCCGGCGTTCCGTGTATTGCAGTCATCTTTACGGCAGGCGCAAAGTCGCGTCTCGGTTGTGAGAAATGTTACGGTTTGTCCGCAGGAGCCAGGACTCGGCGCGACACGGCCTCTACGAGAACGTGTCGAACCTGCCGCTCGGCAAGGCTGGCGGGAAGCTGTGAGGGAGCGTCGCGCCGCAGGTGGGTGCCGGGGACGGCTCGTCGATCACGGTCGCCTTCGTGAACGGCGCGACGAGCTCGCGGGCGTAGGTCGCGTCGTTTCCGCCGCCGAGAATTTTCTCTCCCGGACAAGTATCCCCGGGTTGCCGAACGGGTTCCGTTCCCGGGTTCCGTTCAAAAGTCGATTTGTTACGCAGTTTTATTTTCGCAAGTAATAGACCCAGTAGCCGGCGACTGCCACGCCGGCTACCGTGACTCACCGTCGTCCACAGTCATCCCGCAGTCTAGCACATTCTCTGGTGCGGTGGAAAAACGCGCCCATCCAATCGAAATTGACGGCAAACCCAAGGATTGCATTTATTTTTAGGTTGAAGGTCACGGCGTACGCACGTTTTCTGTCGCGCAAACTTTCCACGTTCGAAATGTTTTCCGCACAACGCTGTTGCTGCCAGTTGCGATGATCACCGTAATGTCAGTCGTTCCGTTGGATTTTTGCCATGAGATAGATATGTGTATTTAATTAATTTCGGTGTTCTCGGTTTTAGTTGTGCATGAAGACGGGCCATTGCGCGATGTCACCTCTTTACGTACATTTTTTCCTTTTAAGGCCACACGGCGTTACGTGGTAAATGTGCACATTGTGAGCAACAGGGGGCAGTGCAGCAACATTCGTTGTTGTATTGTGCTTCTATGCTGCAAAGTTTATGCTCTGCCACATTCACCATACCGCACTGACACACTCAAAATGGGCAAGCATGGTCAGATAACCCACGTGACACGGGGGAGACACTGGATTGATGAAGTAGCAGAGATGAACGTAAGCCGGTACGATCTGGTACAGTGTACCGGTAAGAAATTACCCAATGCATTCGGTACATTACAGGTGGGAAAGGGGGGCTGCGATCCGACCAGAGCGGTAAAATGTTTAAGTTACTTTCACCCCTGCAAAGAGTGATGTGGCGGGTACTGTTGAAAGATCCTGTTATGCCAGTCTGAATAAATGTGATTTGGCAACATGGATGGAAGCCTCCAATCAGGTGGCAGGCAATGGTCACCTGACAGCTACAGGTTGTGTCCTCTGCAGACCAATTATTGTTTATGAAATGTACTCTTTAAACAAACTCTGTTTTCGCTGGCTAGACAGAACTGTTGTCATGCTTTGGCTTGGTGATACAAAGTTGTCTGCGGTCACCGCTGTCAACGGTTATCCTCGCATTGTACCTAAATACAATCCAGGGCAGGCTTACGATTCTCAAAACTCGTTGGAAGTTGCCCGATATTTAAAAGATTAAACATTTCGGAAATCTATCATTCTGACAGTTGCATTAAAAACACATCAAGCTTGCGTGTTACGTGGCTTTTTAAACGCATCTGATAGGAAAATAATGCTGGCATATAAACAAATGGGTGGCTTGTTCCTGTTCCAGCTAATTTTAAGATTGCGGTTCATCGTTAACTAAACACGCATCTTTTGTGTGTGTGTGCGTGCATGTGTGTTTTAAAGATGGTTGCCGGTTCAAGAAGGAAAGAAAACATTTTTTTTAAGGAACAGTTTTTTCTGACATGAGCTGATAAGCAAGTGTGCCCGCAGAAGCGAGATTACGTTTCATCGTATGGCAGAGCACAGACTGGTGGTCGGAAATTTCTGATTCTTTTCTTTTAATGTTATTTTTTTGGTCTTTTGACTGAATCATGGAAAAAAAGTAGCACGCAGGGAAAAAAAATCGAAGTCGTCGCGAAAAATATCACGAGAAAAAAAACATTTGGATATTTTTTCTAAAGTGCCTCCCTCATCTCCCAACGTTGGTCTACAAACTCCACCGCCAAACGACCGCTCCTCCTCCTTCAACTCAGAGTTGTTTCTGTCGTTAATTTACAGGCGAGACGTTCCTCCGTGTGTCACTCGGATGAGTCGACACCGCGGCAGTAGATAGATAGATAGATGTTTATTATTACAGCAGAAAAATACCCAGTGAGCTTGCAAGCTCTTCACGGGACTCCTGCGACACAACAAACAGGCGAATTGCTGTGGGGCACTCGTGTTACCACTGTGCCACTCTGCAATGTGGGTGACGACAGACGTTTTAAAAACGACTTGTCACTTCTTTATGGTCCATCCAGGCAATGGTCCTTCTTTATAACGTGCCACTGCCGGTAATATATCCTCTCTTGAGAGTTGCTCTTGAGAACTATTCGCGACGTTGCAGACATCTTCAGGCTATGGCTCCTAAAAAGGTACATTAATACCATCCATCCATTATCAGAAACCGCCCAATCCTATACAGGGTCACGGCGAGCCGGAGCCCATCCCAGCAGACACAGGGCGCAAGGCAGGGCCGTACCCAGGACGGGACGCTAGTCCACCACAGGGCACCGCGGTCAACCCAGTCCGCAGGCCAACCAACCCATGCAGCGGCATGTCCTTGGACTGTGGGAGGAAACTGGAGCACCCGGCGAAAACCCACGCGGACAGGGGGAGAACATTTATCCGCTTAAATGTGTTTGCACAATGTGTGGTGTTAGGGTAAATTGGGTTGTATAATTGACACAATGCTTGATTTCTTATTTTATTTTTGTATGTAATGGTCTGCTTCATATTCCAGTATGGGGCAGCAAAGCAAAACATTGCACATCTTCAAGTTGACTAAAGGTATATCATTTTGTGAATGCGCTACTTAAAAAATATATGTGTGCGTTGACACGAACGCTTAAAGGATTTCGTGTTGTTCCACCGAGTTTTTTATCTTAGGGCTTGTCAAAGCTAGCATTTAACTCGTGAAAATATCGTCCGGTTTTTTTTTGTTTAAATACGTTTCTTTAGTTTTAGTTTGTGATTGTTTCTTTGCTTCAGCAAGTGCTCGCGTGCGTAAAAAAAATCGCCCAGTTTGGAGCAAACGCGTTGTCGTCCATCGTGAGACAGTGTTAGAACTCAACTTTCCGTTGCCTCGAGAAAGGTTCCAGCTTTTTATCAGTATTATTAAATTTGTATTTGTTTATACGAGATGAAAAAAAAATGTCCGTTCCGGACCCGTTCTGCTGGCTGATGGCAGAGGATGCAGAGCAGTGACGAACAGCGAATGACGGAGTAAAACTCAGACTGAAGACGCACATTGGCGAGAAGAGACCATCGATGGTAGGCAGTGGAGATAGAGGAAGGTCTTAAGCTTGGACTTAAACAACAGGGGAAGGGGAGTGAAGTGTGGTCGACCAAGCCGAGGAAATATTAATACATACTTCAAAAGCGCCTTATGAGCAAATATCCACAGTGCTGCTGTGCACAATCAGTTTGTGTCACGGTAAGCAATTAAGTCGAGTTTAGATAATGATAATAATAATAATAGCATTTATAGAGCGCCTGTCACCCGAGGGTCACAAAGCGCTGCACAGGGTTGCGGAGAGAACGGCACGCCAACAACGAAGAGAACGGAAAATCAGCAACATTCTATTTTTTTAGATAGAGGACCTTGGCCGTTGAAATATAAAGCGAGCAGATTGGCGTGTGGTTTACACTGAGACCTGGCCACCACTTGCGATGCTGCATGCTGCTTTCCAGGAGCGGGAGGCCATTCCCTGGAAAAGTAAAAAAAAACCGAAAATATTCCAGTGTTTTAGAAACCTTAACGCTGAAACCTTTCTTGACGTGACGCTAAGTACAGTACAGTTAAATGGGACGACTGTTGGTTATATATATATTTTTTACTGTAGGCTATCTCTTGTGTTTATTTTCTTCAGACTGTTATACTACTATTATTATATTGCTCTTATTGTTATTATAATTATTAAGCACTAAGGAAGACCGAAAGCAGCATATATGTCGGAGGTTTGTTGTTAGTATTTGAACTGAAATACTCAATGTTCCAGAGATAACGTGCTATTCGAAACATTTAAAGTTATGATGTCAAGGTATTTTTTTCTTTCTGCCACCATGCCTAACATGACATCCCCTGTGGACATGACGCGTCTATCTGCCCCCCCCGACCCCATACGGCTCTCCGATCGTGTCTTGGGTTTGTACCTCGTGTCGTTCGGCACGATGTCCGACGTTTACCTCAACGTGCCGCGAGATTTAGGCCCCGAACTAAGCGAGAAAAAAATTTCGATGCCGTGTCGGCAGTAGGCACGGCACGCGGGCAAAAAAAATAACAAAAAACAAAACTTAACACGTTCGTCAGTAACACTGCCCCCACCGTGGGAAAAACGGTATAATGTGTCGTTTCAGACAAGAGTCCTTCGCTATAGCAAAGACATCTCTCTGATAATCAGTTGCTGAAGATGTCCAGCGTTTCAAATCTGAAACAACCTAAGCTCCCGGCACACGGGGGGGCGAAACTTCGAACGTCACGCCGAGCGACACGCGGCGCTCAAAGCCGAAAACGCATCGGACACGTGACTAGCACGGCCGCGAAACCCACGCGGTTGCACCCCCCTCTGTCGGCCGTGGACGAACGACGGGCAGGCACACGCCGCTAATATGGGTGCCTCTGTTTTACAGCCAGTCGGCGCTAACGAGAAGCCGTTTGGAAACACGCGGCTCACTGGTCGTCGGTGGCTTTGGTTCTTCTAGCGCGTACAAACGCGTCGCTTTACGAGCTCGGCGCCTTTTGCCGTCGCCCGTGGGCAAGGCTACGGATTGTCGCGGAGGTCACGGAGGTCACGAGAATCGTGAATTCGCATCGGAACTATTGGAAATGAGTTTCAAGACAAATCGCATCACAATTGGGCGCTCGTCGCAGGTCGGCCAGTGATGTTCACAAGTGGCGGCTCGGTGGTTCTGTCACCACCGCTGTAAATATCTACTTCGTTCGATTCGCTCTGCGTGATTGTTTTTTTCCGTACCTCGGCCTGTGAGATTGACTCCGAGCGACCTCACCGAAATCCTAGCAGCCGCTCACGGGTGCCCGCACTTGCCGACGCGTGAATACAGGTTTTTGGTTTTCATTTTGGAATTGACAAAATCGTGCACCCGCAAGAGAAAACCAGGACACCACGACCGAACCCGCTGGCTCCTGACTAAGATAACAAACCTCGCAAGGGAATTCCAGCCGTCGGTGTCTTAACTGGTGCCGGCCACGAATAACAGTGGATACTCTTAGAGAAATGTGCGTTGGTTACTCGGTTTTAGACTCCTCGGACATGCCCAGATGGCGCATGCGCTTTGGCATGTGCCTCACCCGAAATTGCCAAATTCTCTTGGCTATTGGTTATGGATTCAGGAGGTCCCCCCCCACAGCCCCCCGCCGATGATGGATGGCAATTTCAGGAGGTGCGTTTGCATTGGACAGAAAAGGGCATTTGAGAAGTGTATTCAATTCCTGATTGTAATGCGATTTCATTTTGGTCGTTGACCTGTTTGGCAGGTGGTGGGGTGGAAATGCGGGAAAACTAACGTTTGTTTGGTTATCAGTTTTCAAGTGTGTGGTGAAGATAGCGCTGCGGCTGTTTTGCAAATGAAACGGAGGCGAAAAGACAACAGGCCAGTTTATACATATATATAAAAGAAATCTATGATACAGATGTAACTTTTCACTGACAACACGCAGAATGTCTGACCTTGCCATTGCGTCCAACGCAGGTAGCGAGAGCGAGCACACGCGCACACCCGTGCGCGTCGCGTGTGCGTCGCGTGTGCGCTGTAAAAGCCCGAAGCCGGCTTGCCGAAACGTTTTACCAAAATCCCACGGTGAATGGCGTACGCTTTACACGCAATGACCGCTGTAGCCTCAATCACCCCCCCTACCTTCCCATACCTCCCTCCCCCGCACCCCGGCCCCCCCCCAACGCACCGTGATGGTGGTGGTGCCATTGCGAGTGAAACTTAACATCGCCTAAACCCGTCTCGTCTGTCACAGTAATCGCGATCGGTTTTAAATACGGGGCGATCCGTTTATAGATACCCCCCGCTGGTTTATATTGACCGTTTCGCCTGCATATCAGCAGGTTGACCGTGTGTTGTGAAGGTGACGACTACCGCGTCATGGCGGCGGAGATCGCTAACGTTCTGAATCCGTGCGTCAAAATATTGCTGGGAGGAATGGTGCGGGTTTTTGAAATGAGGTGTAGTTTTTTTCTCTGATTATCGGTATTTTAGTGGGGTATCTATTAATGGATCGCCCAGACGTCCGTCAGAAAAAGCCTCACTGCTGAGTCTCGTTGAGAAATTATCACCAGGGCTCGGGTCTTGCTCGAGATAAGTCATCGCTAAGGAGATGGTTGTCTCCCAGCGGGCATGGCAAGCGTGCCTTGACTGGAGAAGCCCCCTTGGTGCGAAGGAGGAACCCTCGAGCTCAGATGCAGAACAACACTCACACACCTGTAGGGCCCGTACCGCATTCTGGAGGAGACCGTGTTATTTTCCAGTCGGTTGGCATACCTAACACGTAATCGTTATTTCGCGGCCCCATCACGTCAGGAGCGCCGAGCTAGCAGCCGCTGAGTTGAAGGAGAGGGGAAACAGCGCTCGACACAGCCTCTCGTGAAAGCGCAGACGCCTGTCGGATTTGCCGTTGGATCGGGATCGCGTGGCACGAGAAGGTCTGTCCCCGCGGGAGCCCGTCACCGACGGCGGAGGACATCTGCGCTCGGGGACGGGCCCGCGGGACGACCGCGGAGATGATTCCTCCGCTCGCCGCCCGCTGTCCCCAGGAGGGCCTCGCTCGCCCGGGCTCCGGTCC
>JAZEWU010000035.1:5975773-5989461 GCA_036362915.1 Geotria australis
CCCCTAAGATGGCCATCACTTCCTTGAAGACAAACACGGAGGGAGACAGGGAGGAAGGGTGAGCAACAGGGAGAGACACAGGGACACAGAGACGGGAGACAAAAGGCGGCCGGGCGTGGTGCTGGTCACACAGCCCCTCGTGTGCCGTGTCGACCTTCATAGGTGCTCGCTGGCGGCACTTGACCCTACAGTCTATTGAGGCTATACGGGGAATCTTTGTCTTGCATGCTATGTATATGTGTGTGGATGCGTGTGTACACTAGAGTGCGTTTGTGTGCGCGGGGAGCGGTGGTAGCACGATGCGCTCGGAACCCAGCGATCCGAGTTCGATTCCCGCTCACGGCCAACACCGGTGACGATTGTCTGAACTGCTCTTGGGCCTCCCCTAGGTTGACTCAGCCTCAAATGAGTACCTCGCCGCTAGAGAGACAAAGGCGGTCGGGCGCGGTGCTGGCCACACACCCCTCGTGTGCCGGGGCCGGCCTTTATAGGTGGTACTCGCTATCAGCACTTGACCGCACATTCTGAGAATGCTATACGGGGGACCTGTCTCATCGTTGTGTATTGTTTGGCGCGCCATCCACCTGGGGTCGTTACGGGTCATTGACGGCAAGTTTTTTTTAAACCGTCATCGCTGGGGAGACAAAGGCGGCCTTGCGTGGTATATTGACAGCACCACCCCTTGGTGGTGCGGCGTGACGCCCTGAACAGGTGCTCGCAAACAGCGCCGACCCCAACAGTCTGTGAACGTCATCAGGGTGAATCTGCCCCACTCACATGCGCGGACTTATCTGTATGTGGGTGTGGAGCGGTGGCGCAGTGGTTAGTTAATTGGCCTGCGGACTAAATTGCACCCGGTGCCCTGTGATGTCCTGGCGTCGCATCTTGGGTATAGCCCTGCCTTGCGCCCTGTGTCTTCCGGGATAGCCTCCGGCTCACCGCGACCCTGATTAAGCGGTTTCTGATGGTATGTTTATAGTAGTGAGTAGCGCTGCCGCCTCACAGCAAGCACCTTGTCGGGGTTCGATTCCCGGCTCAGGTGCCTTGCTGCGTGGAGTTTTCGCGTGTTCTCCGCGCCCCGTAATTCGAACGTCACTTCGCCACCGGTCCTATCCGTGTCTGAGAAAGCATCGAACATCAATAGGGTTGGTTCATTAAAAGAGCTAGACTGTGGCTAACATTGGTTATGAAAGCCTTCGTGTTAAATCAGAGGGGGGGTTCACCTCGGGATCGGAGCGCACTGCGCTAACCGCTGCGCCACGGCTCCACCGCCTGGCAGAGTCGGCCAATGGGCGGTGACCCGAAACGGACGGCGTGTCCCGCGCACAGCCGCGACTCCCGTCGGCGCGTTTCACTTCCCTTATCTTGATTGTAACCGCCGCGCGCGTTGTGGCGCGGAATATCCCTCATCTATTATGCATTGGCCTTTATTCAACCACGTGCGAGCGCCGTTTAATATTCATGAGAGGGGGGGTGGTGTAGGCGGTTGGGAGAGAATCAAACACCAGGCCACATATTACATATTACTGCATTGCTACTCGTAAGAGCCCTGGCCTAGAGTCGAACTCAGCTTTGCCGGTTCAAAGCAGCCCTGCGATGGATACTTGGCCACTGACCCCCGACACGGCGCCCCACCCCAGCAACCCGCCCATCGATTATTTATACCAGCAGAGTACCCGCCCTACGGCCGACCGTGTTCCAAGCATGTAACACGTTCTTTCTGAGGTCAGGATAATAATAATAATAACAACGTTTTATAGAGCGCCTTTCACCCGATGGTCACAAAGCGCTGCACAAGGGCCGCGGAGAGAACGGCATGTCAACAACGACAGAAAAAAACAATTCATAAACTCGATAAGAGGGTTGATGAGGGTACTGGTGCAAAAGTGGGAATTTAAAGCTGAAATGGCTGATCACGTTTCAGAAGAGTGATCCATCCATTGTCAGAAACCCCTTAATCCTGTACAGGGCCGCGGCGAGCCGGAGCCTATCCCGGCAGACACAGGGCGCGAGGCAGGGCTATACCGAGGATGGGACGCCAGTCCATCACGGGCGCCGAGGGGCAATTTAGTCTGCAAGCCAATTAACGTATGCTGCATGCCTTTGGACTGTGGGAGGAAACCGGAGAGCTCGGCGAAAACCCACGCGGACACGGGGAGAACATGCAAACTCCACACAGAAAGGCACCCGAGCCGGGATTCGAACCGGGGCCCTTCTTGCTATGAGGCGCCCGCGCTACTCACCGCGCCAGTGAGACGTAAAGCTGAAATAAGACGCAAGAGCCTTGGTGTTGTGCCGCTATTCGCCCTAATGAAGGATTCCGTAGCCTCAATGCGGACAAACAAACATACAAACAAATACTTGCTCCGTTGTATATACAGAATATTGTTCTTTATTGGAGAGAAGAACCGCTCTTTCGCGATAGCCGTGTCGAGCGTTCCTCCTCGCTGCTTCGCGCCTATTCCGACAGAGCAGCGACGGGGAGCAAATATCTCCCATCTCTCAGTCTATACCGACACGTTCGTATTCGCATAAGCTTGAGCAGTGCCGGCTATGTGTGGCCAGTCCGTATTACTTTTTTTACAATCGGTCGCGCGTGTATTCTTTCAAAACGGGATTTTTTTTGTTACTATCACAGTGGCTTACGCTTACACGCGACATTTATCGCTAGAGTCTTGTAATCGCATTAATTTAAAATAATTCTAACAAAACTCGTTATGATTATAAATCGTAATGTATATCAGAAGAATACAATACTAGCAACGGGATTACATTTATATATAAATATGCATAGGGAGTATATATGTATAATATACATAATTACATAATGTAGCATTTCTATCAAATACGATCGCATACAGGTCTCATGTTTGTATTTTAGACACCCGAGGTGGCGGTGTAACGGTCCCCGCTGGAATCGGTTCATACCCCCGTAGTCGTCGCGTGTTGGTGGGGCAAAGTGTGGGTAACTCGCACCGCTTCCAAGACACGCGGAAGAGTAGGCCAAGTACCCTCTTAGAGGGGAGTGGAGGGGGGGTCTCTCAAGAGCTCCCCATTCCTAGGGGGTCCTTTCGCCAGCAGTGACGTGAGCAAGATGTTGCAGCGCTGCGCCTTTACCCTTAGCTGTGTGAGTGTGATTGAGTGTTGTGTGTGTGTGTGAGAGAGCTTTATATAGGTGCTACTCGCTAACAGCACTTGACCCTACAGTCTGTTAAGACTGTACGGGTGATCTTTGTCTTGATTAGCATTACGATGAGGTCATTGTGTGTGCGTATGTAAAAGAGATCCCCTTATAGGGGATCTCTTTTACATACGCGTTGCAACCCAGCTTTATACGCTCGGATAATACAATTAAACAAACGCTCATTAATTAATTGGCCAATAACATCATAGTGTATAGGACGCAGCGTCTGGAAAAATGTTGGCGCCGGCTACATATTATAAACACAGCCGTCCAGCTATGCACCCAGCCACCCTCCTAGCCAGCCAGCTACCAACCCAGCCATCTGCCTAACCTAGTCTCCCACCCCACCCAGTGACCCACCTACCCACACAACTACCCAGTCACTCAGCCACCCACCCCAGTCACTCACTCACTGAGCCACCCATCCAACCCACCCAAACGACCCAACCCAGTCACCCACCCAGGCGGGGATCCAGGCAGGTGGGCGTGCCAACCTAGCTACCTCCCCCCACCCACCCACCCACCAACTCACTCAGCCACCCACCCACCAACTCACCCACTTACCCACCCACCAACTCACCAACTGACCCACACACTTACTCACTAACTCACCAACCCACCTACTCAATCACCCACCCACATACTGACTCACCCACCCATCCACTCACTCACCCACCCACCCACCTACTCACTTACCCACCCAACCATCCACCTACTCAATCACCGACCCATCCATCTACTCACTCACCCACCCACCTACTCACTCACCCACCTACCAACTCACTCACCCATCAGCCCACCAACCCACCAACTCACTCAAACCCACCCACCCACCCAGCCGCCCGTGTCCCCGTGCCCCGCCCTCCCCACACGTGTCCGCGCACCTGGAGCGGCTCCCATCGCGAGGTGGTGCCGTCGCCCCAATGAGCGCCGGAGACGTTGCCAGGTGAAGGCAGCCAATAGGCGGCCTGGCCGCCCCGCCCAGCGCACACAAGCGGCGAATAAAAGCTTACAAAGAGCTGCCTTTCTGCGTGAAACGCTGCGGCCACCACTAATATTACAGCCTCCGCCTCCTCCTTCACTGCTCTCCGCATTGAGGCGAGCGTGTCGCAGCCTCAGCCTGAGTCAGACCTGAGCGTCCCCCCCCCCAGGCCCTGATCCTAGCGGTGGGTCAGCCAGCCTGCTTCGCCAGGGTGGCTGGCTAGCCAGTTTAGCTAGGGCGGGATAGCTTCGCTGTCTGAGCCGTAACCCGGATTCGAACCGAGATGCCGGCCTCCGGGTACGAGTGTTGACAGCGGGCATTGCGTAGCGTTAGAGGTGAAGGGCGGTGTGTGTGTGTGTGTGTGAAATGGCGGGCGGTAGGGGTGGGTGGGTGGAGAGTCTGGGCTGGTGAAAACGCGGGGCATCAGCTGAACAAAGAAACTCCGAGACGGAGAGAGAGAAAATAAATAATCGCTTTACTGAGAAATATCGGGAAAAGGCGGGTAGTAAGTTGCAGTAAGTTGGTCGCAGGCTGGTGTTAGCGCGGTGAGGCTTTGTCTTTGGCTGCTCTAGGTGCGTGCGGTGGGTGAGCGCATCCGGTGAGCCGCGGCCTCGGTCAGCCGTGTTGTTTGTGTCGCGCGGTTAATGATCAGCCCACAGGGCAGCTGGAGAGGCGGCCGCGCAGGTGAGCGAGCTCCCACAGGTAAAAAGCATACTTCCCCCACTCGGGCGCCGAGCTGCGGCGACCGCCTGCCGTCTCTCGGCGACCGGTACTCGCTCGCGTACGCACGGATACACGCCAGCGCGCACGACGACACACACACGGATATACGCTCACTCGGCACGACACACTCACACTCACCACAGACACACACCACTCGTCACAGACACACACTCAGCACAGACACCCATCACACGCGCGCCTAGGACAGGTGCCCAGTGTTGCAGACCCGCACTGTACACCTGTACCTAGAGCCGCGTGCTTGCATAACCCGGTCGCCGTAGACTCGTACGCTCCGCACCTGTGTGCTACAGACCTGTCAACCACACGAGCGTATAGCGGCTTTCCTGTAGCCTATAGACTCGTATACTCCAGACCCCTGTGCCACAGACGTGTAAGCTATCGAGCCGCCTGCTGTACGATTCTCTACCCTACACCTGTATGCTGTACGATTGGATACTTTCGCCGTGTGTGCTACCCGCTTATCGACTATAGACCTCTGTGCTATATAGACTATAGTACTTGTATGACGGAGACCCGTGTGCAATCATCTTGCATGGTCTAGAGCTGTCCACTATCGCGACACGCTGCTAATAACGAGGCGACTCCACACCCGTGTACTATAGACAGGCGCGCTCCTGCTATCCGATAGCACTGTAGACTGGCGGTACAGACATGTGTACTACGTGGTCTTTCTGTATCACTCGTGTGCAGTACACGAATACAGTGTGGTACTTAAGACCGTTGCGTTGTCGACTCGCGTGCTACAGACCTACTCGTTACAGACTGGCGCTGTGAAGCAGTCGCTGTGATCTAGACGGTCCCGCTACTCTGGACTCGGATGTAGCTATGTGTCCATTGAACGTGTTCACTCTAGACCGACTCTAGACTTGTATCCGCTGAGCCGCTGGGCTGTAGACACGCTAGCCGTGCAGACTTGCCACTCCGTACCGGCAGTGAGCTCTAGAGTGGAGAACTCACGACCCGGTGTGGTCTGTACTTAACGCGGACGCCACCTTTAATTGCCGAGCAATTAACCCTCGCCAATTAACACACACGTACGTACTCCTTGTGTAATGACGCACAGTCAGTGTGCTTTGTTCGCCACTTACATAATTTATTTTTCCAGTCTATATTTGGATAGAAATTATGTAATTATCTCCAATGATAATTGCGATCACGCTTGTTACATGTAATTGAGTCTTACATGTGTGTTACGTGTTAATGGGTATTACATAATACGTGTAAATTAGGATTACATGTGTATTAAATGTTGCATGTTGATGAAATATTTTAAATGCCTTATCGATCAGTTTTAATAATAATAATAATGGTCATTTATACGTTCAATAGTTGTCTGTTTTTAAAACCTGGATTTAATTACTGAACAACGCGAACCGTGTTAATCATTAATCGTATCTAAGGTGCGTGTAAATGCCTGTTTAGGCTAACTCGATTGACACATTCGGACGCTGGCTCAGTTTAAAATCTATAACCTAACGCGGTCACGGCAGCAGACGGCTGCTTTTTACCGGCTGTGTGGTCACACTCAGCATCCGAGGCCCAACGTAGCGCCACGTGTTGATGATGATAACTCTGTATTGACGTAGGTTTTCACGACTCGATTCATGAAGGTTGCTCTTCAAAGCAGCTCTTTCGGGATAGCCGTGTCGCTGAGCGCTCCGCTCTCTCCCTCGCGACGTTTCGCCTCCCCACGCTGGAAGGACATAGTTAAATACTCGTAAAATAGTTATAATTGTAAATTACTACACGGGGCGGCGTGTTTAAATATCGAGGCTTAACGTTGTGACCTTCGGGTGGAAGGCGCTATATAAATTGATATTATTATTATTACTATGCGATGGTAATTTAGAAATGTATTCTCATATATATATATGTTAGTTGTGTACAATTAATAATAATTGTGAACATATTATTTAATAGGTGCTCGCTAACGGCACTTTCCCTTACAGTCTGTTAAGACTATACGGGGGATCTTTATCTTTATAGCTGTAGAATCACGTAACATGTTGACGTTAATTTTAGGTCTATGAATTAAACGTCACTTTACGTGTGCTGGTCCAAACGTGGTCATATACATGTAGATATTATGTATACTTATGTGTATATACAAAGGTGTTATTCGCTCACGGCACTTGACCCTACAGCCCGCTAAGGCTATACGGGACATCTTTATCGTTGTGTGTGTATATATATATACGCACATACATGAGCGCGAACATATATGTTACTGGGGTGTTTGCGTAACATTGACGTGGGCTCCTATCCTTTTCCAAAGCCTCCCATTCACAATAGTTGTACGTGTTTGTGTGTGCCGTGTCGACCTTCATAGGTGCTCACTAACAGCACTTGACCCTACAGTCTGTTAAGGCTATACGGGGGATCTTTGTTCTTTGTTTGTATATAGATGCGTGTATGTGTGTATATAGGGAGACAAAGGCGGCCGGGCGTGGGGCTGGCCACCCACCTGCCACTTCATAGGCGCTACTCGCAAAGCAGCAATTTCCCCCTGTTAGAACCTACACGGGTATCTTTGTCCGTTGTGCGTGCGTACGTGTGGGGTGGAGCGGTGGCGCAGCGGTTAGCGCCCATGAGCCCCGGGCTAACGTGAATTCGATTCCACGCGGCGAACATCAGTGGCGCGTTGATATATGATGAACCGGTTCTGGTTACAGGCCCTGTCCCCCACTACCCCCTCCCCTCCGTCCTTACCCCCTCCTTAACTCCACACAAACCTTCACTCCTCTCCTCCGTGGGGAAGTATGACCCGAGCACCCCTGGCCATCGTGAACGGCAGCGCGCGCAGGAGGCCTGCCTTCAGCATCAGCCAGCAGTGGATGGAGCAAGGTCTGTAAACCTTTAATCACTATTGCTGTTATAGCAGAGTCGTTGTGTGATGACGCTCGGAGCAGGGTTGCCACCTCGGAGGGACAAAACCCGGGACGTGTCGCGAGTGGGGTAGACTGAATCGGCGAGAGGACCAACGCAGGCCCCCCGTGTAGCCTTAACTGACCGTAGGGTCAAGTGCTGTGTAAACCGTCAAAAAAGCACAGCGAACTCTGCGCGAAACGCAGATGTCCCTGCGGCTGTTTAAATCCCACAACGGAGAGCGAACCTGGGGAGAATCCCAAGACAGGTGTCAAACCCGGCTCTCCCCCGAGTGCATTACGGTGGCCCGGCCTCCCGCTAAGGCGACCGTGTTAAGATGGCGAGGGCGCGGTAACAGAATTACGCGGCGCGCCACACCGCCCCCGTAACATCGATTTAAAAAAAAAAGGGATTTGTTCGATTCCACCTGACGCTATGTGCAATCCCGCAGTGTAATAGTAATAATAATAGCATGCTTAGAATTACAAGGGTTGTTAGTTTTTGTAATCGTTTTAAAAATCCGCGGATGCTGCGTGTTGGGAGGTTTGTAGGTAAGTCGGCTTGCCGCCTCGAAGCCTGTAATTCCGTTACCGCGCGCAATACAGACAAAGGTACCCCGTGTAGGCTTTGTACACTGGTGGGGCAAGTGCTGTTAGCGAGCACGTGCGTGTGTACATATACGTACATATCCACAGGGAGTGGTAGCTCAGTGGTTAGCGCGCGGGGCTACAAACCTTGCCTCCTGCGTTCGAATTCCGCTCACGGCCACCAACACCAATGACGATTTTCTGAACCGGTCCTGGGCCTCCCCTAGGTCGACTCGGCCTCAAATTAGTACCCAGTGCGGTGTGTAAACATTGCCAATAGGGAGACAAAGGCGGCCGGGCGTGGTGCTGGTCACCTACATCCTCGTGCGCCGGGTCCACCTTCATAGGTGCTCGCTAACGGCACTTGACCCTACAGTCTGTTAACGCTATACGGAGGATCATTATATTTGTCTGTGTGTGTGTATATATATATACACACACACACACATATATACGTGTGTGTATGTACGTATGCAGCTGTGCGTGCGTACACATGCGTGTGCACGAAAGATGCAAAAGTGCACTCGATTACAAGTAAGTCAGCGTGATAAGAATAGTTATAATTACTTTTTACTATCATCGTTAGCCCGGGATAAGCGTGACCGTGATGTGTCGCGGCTGCCGTCAGTGGCTCAGGGCGGCGTTGTTTAGGTGAAGCGTCGTCACATTCGGCCTCCGCGTTCGCTGCATGCTAATGTGGATTACCACTCACGGGCGACACTAAATTTACTACAAAATCCTGCCTCGTATCGCCTTCCACGCTATGGCCGTGCCAGTCTGGAGGGCGCTGTGTTAACCCCGCGTGATACGGAGCCACGCCGAGACCCGTAGCCACGTCAAGAGAGCCGCGTTTCTCGACTAAACACAAACCGCTGTAGTTATCCATAATAATAATAAATAGCATTTACCAGTATTACTAGTTATCCGTAAGCGTACATTTTCGGGAGTTTTTTGTTTAAGTGTTTAAGTTTTGTCCTATAACCATCACGCTTCGAAGAATCGAATTCGAAGTGAGTTTGAATTTAAGATGGAAGGAAGAGTCGCGCTGTGTAGCTCTTTTTAACAGTTGTCCAGCGGGGGATGGGGTAAGCAAGTTATAATATCTCAGGGCACCGGGGGCAGTTTAAGTGTGTGGCGCGGGCCCGGCGTGGAGTGAGGCCTCCTCCTCCTCTGCCCCTGCTTCACTCAGGAATGTGCGCGTTGCCCAGGTGCGCCGCACACCCCCCCCCGGCCCACACACCCTCGTCCCACACACCCCACGGCCCACACACCCTCACCCCTGACACGCGTGGCAGTGTGTCCACTGCAGGGTGCACACCGACCCCCGCCATCACGCTTACAGACTAACCGCTCCACTAACCCTCTGACCCAGATACCTATACACAAGTATCGATAGCTCTAACTTAGCACGATACCACGCCGGCATTCTTCCACTGCGGGGGGTGGAGGGGGGGGGTCTGACCCTCAAGAGTCTCGGCATTGATTTCATGGCTTGAGTGCTTTCTCTCGTAGCCTGGGAGAGAGAGACAGGGGAGCTGAGTTAGACCACTGCTCTCCCACAGCCTGTTTGTTTGCTGTTGTTGTGGTTGCGGCTGTTGTTCAGAGAGTGCTGTCGTTTTGCGAGAGGTTGTGCGTCGTGGGAGCGGTGGCGCAGTGGTCGGCGCACTGAGCTGCTATGAAACCCCCACTTTCCCGAAATCCGATTCCAGCTCGCAGTCGGTGATAAGTGACGAATGTTTGAACCGTTCCTGGGTTCTCCCCTCGTTGGACCTTAATTAGTTACCTGGTGCAGTGTGTGATCATCAGCAATGGGGAGACAAAGGCGGCCGGGCGTGGTGGTGGCCACCCACCCTCTCGTGCACCGCGTTGGCCTTCATAGGTGTTTCTTGTCCCAAGGGTCTGTTAAGGCTACACGGGGGACCTTTGTCTCGGCAACAATAACAAACACAACACACCAACAACAAACAAACATACCCACAAACACTACAGCACACACACGCAACAACAGGCACACCCAACGACGCACAAACACACCTAACAACAACAACACAGATTCTGGCACGATTGATGTGATGGTGATGATGATCACGATGGTAACTATCACTTTGACCCCGGTCCGGGATTTGAACTTGCGTTACGTGAAATCTGTCCGTTGTCACGCACGTTATCTAAACGATTACAAGAGTATTTCAATAGATTCTGTCTACGTTATTGTAACGCATGCACGTGTGTTGTTGGCGTTTAACTGAGTACCGTGTACCTAGTGCGGTGTGTAAACATTGCCACTAGGGAGACAAAGGCGGCCTGGCGTGGTACTGGCCACCCACTCACTCGCGTGCCGTGACGGCGTTCATAGGTGCTCATCGCGAACGGCACTTGACCCTACAGTCTGTTGAGGCTATATGGGGGATCTTTGTCTTTGTCGTGTGTGTGTGTGTACAGCGTGTGTTTATATATAGATACAGGTGCGTGTCTGGCAAATGTCACGTGGCTTGGCAATGGGAGGATTAATCATAGCACGGAAAATTACAAATCCGTCTGGTTGAGGAACCCCGGCACAGCCCGGTATTCCTGTCGCCATCTGCCGCCACGAGTGCCCGCGAGTTAGAGACATAGATGTTTATTATTACATGAGAAACATACCCAGTGAGCTTGCAAGCTCGTTACGGGATTCCAGCGATAGGCTTCAGCAAAGCTATGGCACCGCGGGATCTCTGACAGGCTCTCTAACCAGATGATCGGATTGGCTATGTTGGTGATTTGGGTTTTGAGCTACATGCTGTGTGTGTGTGGAGATGATGCATGTCTTGTGTGTGTGTGTCGTTACAGCCTCGGTCAGGGGTCTTCAATTAGTCGGTCCCAGAGTGTCGAGAAGTCGATCTCAATGTAGCCGCTGTGTTAGCTCGATGTTTATTGTTACGGAAGAAAAGTCCGAGTGAGCTTGCAGGCTCTGGATGCGGGATTCCTTCGATACGATGAACGTTCCAGCTAACCAGCGGTGTGAGCCTACCTGTACCGAGTCGCAACGTGCGGTCGCGACGCCGTGCAGTGTAGACGTATATTAAAGGGGGGGTAATTGGTTGTGGAGTCGATTCCCGAATCGGTCGCAGAACCCAAAAGTCATCTTGTGTTTCAAGAGAGTGGCGATTGCTAACGTGGATAGGTTACAGCTTGTCTTACGGATATAAGCACCCTCAGCGCAGCCGCAACTGTTTGTGAATTGTAATCTCTGTCGAGTACACAGCTTCCGTGTTTGTAGACACTGCTCTGGTCACGAGTGATATCAATTCCAGTAATTTTCCACGAGGGCTTTCATTAATTAATTTGTTATCACGACCCGCTTAATCGTGTACAGGGTTGCAGGGGGTGGGTGAGCCTATCCCGGCAGACACAGGGCACTAGCCAGGGCTATACCCAGGATCGGACACCAGTCTAATTGTGGTACTTGCCAGAAACTGCGTCCACTCTATACCAAGATGTTTTAGGCCAAATAGTGGGGCTTGTTTTTGTCTTCTTTCTAAAATTCTGCTCGCCTCGACTTCCACTAGCCCGCGCTGACTGACCCGCGTAGTGACGTATGGTCAAGTAACCCCCCCTCCACGACCCACACGGGCGTGAGGAAGAGCCCCCCCTGCCCCCCTCATCCAGCAGTGGATTGAGCAAGCCGCTGTTTCCTATCCGGTGCAGTGCGGAGCTACAGCAGCGCCCACGTGGTGGGGTGTAGGCCCCAAGCAAGCACGTGTCCGGGAGCGTCGATGGCTGAGCACGTGACTAGCTCGAGGTTCTATTTGAAGGCGGGTCAAGTGCTGCCCGCAGTGTCGGAGTGTTTGCCCGAGGCAGTTTGGCCTCCACAGTGAATAACCTCCCTCCCCGCTAGACACAGCCTCGTGACACGAGACTACTAACGCTGCAGCAACGTTACCATAGGTTTAGCCAACAATACGCTCGGGTACCGGTGTAGGTTAGGGTAGGTGTGTGTGTGTGGGTAGGTGTGCGTTGAGCGCCACGTATGAGTTTCCTGCATCACCAGGTCGCCTCCAGGGTGTTCGCGCCGCTCCCTCCCACTCCCCGTCTCCCCTCATAGCTGTCCCCATTCTCCCATGCTCCCGCTCTCCAGGCCTCCCGCACCCTGTTACCTGCGAGCCCAGCCCCAGTGTCGTCACGGTTCCCCCGGGGGCACGGGGGGGGGGAAGGGGGGATGACGCACGCTACGCGTATTTGTTTAAGGGGTTGGCCTCCTCAATTAAACTCAACAAAACGAAAACTGTCGTGACTTCTCAAATAAGACACCGGTTGAGGGAGTCGAACCTATGTGTGTGTAGTTGTAGTGTTGATAATGACGTTAGTTGACGGTTGCTCTTCAGAGCTGTTCTTTCGAGATAGCCGTGTCGAGCGATCTCCCTCTCCACGTTGGAGGCGGTACCGTGACGACGGCTTTCACAATTCTCACAGATCGTACGTTTGTTGACTTCCACGATCATAAGATGCGCGCTCCCCACGCGATGGAGACAACACGGGTTGTTCACGTTGTGTCCGCGTGGAATCTGGATTTAACGAAAGTAAACAAGTACAAAGTGAGGCGAGCAATTGGAGCGCGACACAGAAACACGGAAAGGCCGAATGAACTCTCCCAAAGCCAGAGGCGAGTAAAACCCTTGCGTCAATAAGATTTGGACTCGGCTAGAGGGGGGCTAATCCCCCCCTCCTCCTAGACTCAGCCCCCCTCCCCCCCACCTAAATTGTTAGTGAAGTGAAACATGCAACTTGCTTATTTTTAGTTGCGTCGCAGGAATCCCGTAAAGAGCTTGCAAGCTCACTGGGTATTTTTACCGCTGTAATAATAAACATCTATCTATGTATTGATAGCTGTGCCCCCTTGGGTTTGTGTTTGGTCATTCCCTCCGCACCTGCTATTCATTCGTTATCGGTGCCCGCTTAATTCTGTACAGGGTGGCGGTGAGCTGGAGCCTCCCACCACGAAGGCCCCGGGTTCGAATTCCGGCTCGGGTGCCTTTCTGTGTGGCGTTTGCATGTTCTCTCCCCGTGTCCGCGTGGGTTCTCGCCGGGCGCTCTGGTTTCCTCCCACAGTCCAAAGACACGCTGCTGCATAGGTTAATTGGCTTGCGGACTAAATTGCCCGCGGTGCCCTGTGATGGACTGGCGGCCCATCCTGGGTATAGCCGTGCCTAGCGCCCTGTGTCTTCCGGGATAGGCTCCGTCTCACCGCGACCCTGTACATGATTAAGCGGCTTCTGACGGTGGATGGGCGGATCGTGATGGGATTGCGACGGGCCCCCGATTCTGGGCTTGCCGGCATCGGGGGGGG
>JAZEWU010000035.1:6013439-6027013 GCA_036362915.1 Geotria australis
GTGCCTGCCCACTCGTGCCAACCCGCGTGTGTCACATCACTGTGTGTGTGTCACATCTTGTGTCCCATCAGTGTGCGCGTCACGTCAGCGGAACCAAAACAACCTCGCGAAAACACACCGGCGCCGGGGGTGGCTAGAGAGAGCGAGAACCACACACGGCACGGCCGCACACACCTCCGCCGTCGCCACTCAGCCGCCCTCCCTCCCTCCCTCCCACCCCGGCTGCAGGCCCCGAGTTCGACTCCCCGCTGTTCCTCGACTGCTGCGGCCTGGTGCGGCGCGCGCTGACGGACATGCGCGGGGAGCTGGGGTTCGCGGTGGGGCCCTGGAACCAGGCCTACCTGTACGACACGCTGCCGCTGCGCGTGCCCAGCGCCGCCGACATGCAGCCGGGCGACCTGGTCTTCACCACCGCCACCTACTTCGACCCCAAGGGTACGGGCCACGCGGCCGCGCCGCCGCGCGGGCAGTGCCACCGTCGCCGCGAAACGCTCGCTCGCTCGTTCGCTTATTCGTTGGCGGTTGCCTTGATCGTGTGGAGGGGTCGCGGTTCGAATTCGATTCGATTCTTCGAAGCGTGATGGCCATATAACAGTTTCCCATTGCAACAAATTCTTCTTTATTTGCAGACAGCCCTTCAACATTTAGAGATATAATAGTCAGTGCTGGCCTTAAAGGCGGCGGGCATTGGCCTCTCTTCTTGCTCCGGACTGAGGGGCTTCTGGCATCCGTTGAGCTTCTGGACATCGTTGTCTTTCAGCTCTTCGGCTTCGAAGCGTTTGGTAGAATTTGCAGGTAATACCAAGTATTACTTGACAGGGATCGCGACGTGAACGCTTCTACCTTGATCCCCACTGTCGGTGCGAAACGCTCGTTCGCTTGTTAATTGGCGGTTGCCTTGATCGTGTGGAGGGGTCGCGGTGGGCCGTAGCCTATCCAGGCAGACGCAGGGCGGGCGCCGCTCTCACCGCGACCAGCCGAGCCGTCGCTAGGCGAGAGAAAGGCTCGTCCATTCGACGGGATGCGGGTCCATCGTACGGCACCGGTGGAAATGTGGTCAGCAGGCCAATTGACCTATACGGCAGCATGTATTTGGACCCGTGGGAGGGAACCGGAGTGCCCGGCGAAAACCCACACGGACACGAGGAGAACACGCGTGGCTCCACACTGCGCCGCCCGATCGCCGCCGTGTGATTCCCAATTGATAAACCACCGATGCAATTTTGTTCAACTTTACCAAATTTGACCGACGGCTCCCCCAGTCGGTGTCTGCGTGTGGCTACGCCTGCCGCCGCGGCTCTCTCGGGGTTCCTCCGTATTCTCTCCGCACCTCGACGCATCCCCGTCGCGGCGAACCCCACCTCTCGTGCGGCCGCCCACCCACCGCGCGGTGCGCCGCTGCCCGGGCCCCCAAACCCGGCACTTGCCCCCGCCAGCCCGTCGAGGCTACGCGGGTGACCTTTCCCTTCACCTTTGTTGCAGCCAAGCAGCACCCGCACGGCGTGGTGCACGTGGAGGTGTGGGCGGGCGAGGGCGAGCGCACGCTGGGCGCGCGATGGCGCCGCGGCCACGTGCAGGAGTTCGCCTCCTACCGATTCTCGTCCGCGGCCTACGGCGACGTCACCTACCACTTCCGCTCCATCCGCACCTGGCTGCAGGGCGTGTGCGTCAGGTGCGATACACACCCGGGGCGGGGGGGTGGGGGGCGGTGAGGGTGTTTACCCAAACACGCAAATCTTGTCTGGGTAAACAAATAAACGAGTAGTTCGAATTCGATTCGATTCTTCGAAGCGTGATGGTTATATGACAGTTTCCCCATTGCAACAAGTTCTTCTTTAGTTGCAGACAGCCCTTCAACATTTAGAGATATAATAGTCAGTGCCGGCCTTAAGGCAGGCATTTGGCCTCTCTCCTTGCTCCAGACTGAGGAGCTTCTGGCATCTGTTGAGCTTCTGGACATCGTTGTCTTTCAGCTCCTCGGCTTCGAAGTGTTTGGTAGAATTTGCAGGTAATACCAAGTATTAATTGACAGGGATCGCGACGTGAACGCTTCTCGCTTGATCCCCATAGAGTAGTGAGGACTCACGAGAAAGACCTCGGAAGAGAGACGGTATAATAATAATAATTTGACATTTATAACGCGCACATATTAATTCAATGTCGAAGATATTCGTTCCACGAGAGAACGACTCGGACAAGGGATCAAAGGAATGTGGGCAAGGCGGTGAACTGCCTTCGACATCGGGGACAACGCGTAGCACACCACACTCATCTTTCACGCAGTCTCAGTACGCCTGAGCATGCCTCCAACGTGGGAGGCGAAACGTCGCGAGGGAGAGAGGGGGAGCGCTCCGCACGGCTATCCCGAAAGAACGGCTGTGGACTGCGATTACCGCGCACCGAGCCGCGTGAAAACCTACGTCGGTACGAACGAACGAGTAAACCAAACAGGCAGTGATTGTTGTTTGTTCGGCCGTTTTGCAGCCACTGCAGAGAGCACGCGTGGGGGCGCTGTCGGCGAGGGTTTCCCGGCCCCAAGTCCATCTTCCGCCCGGATGACGGCGCGGACGCGGGACACGCGGCGCAGACAGGACCACAACAACAAAAACAACAAAAACAAAGACGACAACGACGCGGGGTCGAGAACTCACCGCCGCCGCAACCACCGAGCGACCCGCCGCCCGTCGCCGCGCGACCTCCGGCCTCTCCGCCGCCGGGGAACAACGTCGTCGACGAGTCGGAGCGGGAGGAGGAGGAAGAGGAGGAACGCCCGGCTCCGCTCCGGGAAATCGCCGCCGACAACCGGCAGACCGTCACGCGGTCGCCGCGGGAGAGAAGGCGGCGGCGGCGGCCGCCCGCCCGGCGCGGCGACGCCGGCCAACGCGGCGACGACGGCGGCGAATCGGCGCCACGGATCTGCGCGCGCGACCCCCGCTGGGTCGACGAGCGCCGACGGACGTGGGAGGTGGTGGCGGCGGCGCCGGCGGCCGGCGGCGGCCGGGAGGGCGGCGCGCCGGGGGCGCCCGGCCGGCGGGCGGGGGAGGCCGTGGGCGGCGGCCCGTCGCGGCGCCCAGGTGACGGCCTGCGGTTGGCCGCGGTCGCGCTGGCCGCGGCGCTCGCGCTCGAGCTCTTCGTGGTTCTGTTCTTGGTCGTTTGGTGACGACGCTTCGGGGCGAGGGGCCGACGTCGGGAGGAATTTGGTTCTCGACGGCCGTTCTTTTTCGGCATAGCCGCGTCGCGCGTCCGACGTGGCTATCCCGCGTCACGCTTTCGACGCGGCTATGACGATAAGAGCGGCGAGACCGGGACGAGATTTTGGTGCGAGTCGATTCGTGCTGCCGCTCGAATGCACACGCCGATTGTTGGGATTTCTGGGTCGAGCCTGGGTCAAACCCGGATCAAACCTGGGTTAGACAAAGGTCAAACCCGGGTCAAACCCAAACAGTGGGCAACCTAGCCAGGAATCACTCTTTGCATAGTTGTATTATTATTATTACTAATCGTATTTATAATCAGTCTGCGCGTACTTTTTCTGCCCGATGAGCTTCCAATCAACGTTCCAGAAAGTGTTTATAATCTGTGGTAATATGCGATTGAGCTGTGACGCGGCTCGGCTTGCTAAGGGGGAGAGAGCTCGGGGAGGCGACGTTCCGGTTGGCGAGGTCGCGGCGTGAAGACGACGAAACCGATTCGTTTATGAATCCCGCGAGCGTTGAGGCGAGTCGCCGCTTCCGGTTTACTTTGCACAGCAGCATGGCTGCCTGTAATTTAGTTTCCATGCAGCACCTTCCTCACAATCGTCATAACCATCGTCATCCCGGGTTAACTTCGCGGCCCGAGTGCCTTTCCGTGCGGAGTTTGCATGTCCTCCACGTGGCCGTGCAGGTTTTTTTGCCGGGCACTCCGGTTTCCTCCCACAGTCCAAAGACACGCTGCTGCCGAGCTTAACTGGCCTGCGGACAAAATTGCCGCCGGTGCTCTGCGACGGACAGGCGTCCTATCCAAGATATAGCCCCGCCTTGCGTCTCGTGTCTGCCGGGATAGGCTCCGGCTCACCGCGACCCTGCAGAGCATTAAGCGGGCGCTGGATATGAACGACGACGGCTAGAGGAAACGTCGGGAAGGTCGACGTGGGCGCGCGCCGGTGACCCGCGACCCCGCGAGCTGCCTGCGGCCGATTAAGCGGCTCGTTGTAGATCCAAAAGGTGAAACAAATTATAAAAATTATAAAGTAATGATCTCGACTCGTTATACGCACGATACGTGCTCACGTCCATAAGTACGTTTGTGAAATTGCAATAAACGTGAAAAAACCCGCACTGGCTTCTGTTTTTTAATTCAGTGTGTTTTTCACTTTTGGATCTACAATGGTTTTTATTTTCATTTTTTTATTCTCACGAGCAGAGTGCACACCCTACGGACGATCTTGAATCTTGTCCCAAGCGTGTAACACGGTCTCCTGACGTTTTCTGCTGACCTGACGCCTTTGACCGGGATGTCGTCCCGGGAAGGGTGGGTCAAGAGGGTTCGTGGCACTCGTGCAAAAAAAGTGGGAATTTAAAGCTGAAATAATGTTAAAGTTTCAGAAAAGTAATCAATCATTGGGGACGGAAAAGCTGAAATAAGACATAACAGTCTGAGTGTCGTGCAGATATAATCTACGCTTATGAAGGACTCGAGCCCGGGACCCTCAGTCTGGATATACATTCAAATATACATACGTACAAACGCTTGCTGCATTATATATAGTTTATAGTAGAGGTTAACTGTACGCTGTGTTTTTGCGTTGTTTTTAAAGTAAATCTTAGTTTTTGTTTACGATTTGTTTTCGCCCTCAAACGCAACATAACAACAATCAGCCATGGTCGATCCGCTGCTGGATGAAGGCTTCCCCCCCCCAAGCGGCCACCTCCTCTCACGATCCTGCGAACTCATGATCCACCTAACACCTGGACACGAACCGATTCCTGATGTTTCCCCTGCACGGTACCCATGCCGCAGCCTGTGCCATCCCTTCAGAGCTCCCCGCGCCCCAGGGGCTTGTGAGCGGCTGGATTAGCGAGTGTCCAGCCGTGGTGCTGGCCACCCACCCCCTCGCGTGCCGTGCTGGCCTTTATAGGCGCCTACTCGCTAACAGCACTCGCCCTGCCAGTCTGTCAATGCTATACAGGGGGGGTCTTGGTTTTTGTCTGGTCTTCTTCTTTGCGATTCTTCGAAGCGCGATGGTCAGCTTCTGGACATCGTTGTCTTTCAGCTCCTTGGCTTCGAAGTGTTTGGTAGAATTCGCAGGTAATACCAAGCATTACTTGACAGGGATCGCGACGTGAACGCTTCTACCTTGACCCCCTTTTGTCTGGTGTTTGGACATAATGAGGCGCATTCGAGTGCTTCTGGGTGAGCAGTTAAGTCCATGAATGCACCGGGGAAATTTCAGGGCAACCGTTGCCGGCAATCAATGGTTGCCGTGGCACTTGTGCAGCGCTTTGTGACCCTCAGGTGACAGGCGCTATATAAAACGCTATTATTATTATTAGAATTTGCTCGAGCGATCTCGCTCTCCCCCTCGCGACGTTTCACCTCCCACCTCGGGAGCCTGATGATGCAACCGTCATATATCGAGCCGTGAAAATCTACATCAATATCATTTTGCTCGCCTACCCCATCCTAATCGCCTAACAACCAGTACTAGGCCTATCCCATGCTGATCACCTAGCAACCAGTACAAGGCCTACCCCGTCCCTAAAGACCTGGTTCATTTACATACAGGCTATGGAGCAGACATTGTTCACCAAGCACACGTTTCATGAAGGTATGCTTTACGTGGCTGGAGAGAACTCTGCCACTGCATTCCATCGTCGTGTCGAGGAGCCACCACATTCAAGCCGTCGTGTGCCGCCATCACGTGTTAAACCGGCTTGGGGCCAAGCAGGGTGACGCGAGTCAGCGCGCCGTGAGCGCGTCACCGCGTCGCCCCCCACACGCATCTTCCACTCATTGCGAGCGGCGGCACCGCTCGGCTTCTGCAGTTGAAAAATACAACACCGAGCCGTGCTGGGCCGGCTCGGTCGCGCAATGGAAAAGACGTGTTTGACGCTGTGTCGATACACAGGCTGCGTGGTCGTTGTTGTTTCTGTCGTGTATCGGAGCTGTAACGCCGCCCGCGTGTGTCCGCGTGTCGTGTGTGGTCAGATGGCACCGCGGGCGACACGCGTTGTGCTACGGAGGCCGACACGCACGACGCGGGGGGGCTAGAGGGCGGCCGGGGTGAGGACGGGCCCGCGGGCCACCCTGGGACACAGGGAGGTGGGAAGGACCTTCAACGAGGTGGCTGCGGAGGAGCGGAGGAGATTGTGCTAGCGGGAGGAGGAGGACGCGGAGGAGAGCGGAGCCGTGCGGGAGACGGAGCCGATCAGGGAGGAGACGGGGACGGACAGGGCGACAGGGAAGGGGGTCACGGAGGGAAGGTGACGCGCCCGGAGGGCGACGCGGGAGGCCCCAAGGGAGGGGGGCAGGGAGGGGGGGGCAAGGGGGGCCGCCAGGGAGGGGAGGCCCGCCACGGTCGCCCGGGGGACGCGCGGACATCCGGACCCGTCTTCTACATCGGAGGGAACAACGGGGCGGCGCTGTGAGTAACCTGGCGCCAACATCGAGTGCTCTGTCGCTACCTTCGACATCGATACGTGGTTGCTGGCCACCCACGCGGTTGGGGAGCCGTGCCGGCCTTCTTAGGTGCCCTATAACAGCACTTGGTCTTACAGTCTGTTGAGGCTATCCGTGGGCCCCTTTGTGTGTGTGTTTGTGTCAGCGTGAGCGAGTACTGCGCGCGGAGAGGCTGGGAGCGCACGTGGGACCGCACGCGGGAGGACTACCGTCTCAAGTGGTGCGAGCTCAAGTCGCGCTCGGCCTACTCCTCCTTCCGCGAGGGTGCGACGCCGCACCACACCACGCCACACCATACCGCCCCATACCGCACCACCCCCACCAGCTATAATTTGTTTTTGTTTTTCCCATCGCAATGTATAACCTTATTCTTATTTGTTTATTTGTATGAATAAACGCTGAGATGTAAACGCTAAAAAGCGCCGCTATTGGCTGAGAAGCTACCCAAGGCGGCGCGCGTTTGCGTCGCCGATTGGCTGCCGCGCGACCCACGCTCACGCGCGGCCCAATCGCGACACGCATCGCAACGCGGTGACGCCTGACCGTGACGTGACACTACCGTCCTTACGGGAGCGTTTACCTTAAAGCGATTTGATCGCGTTGCGAGGCCGCCGCGACGCGAGGGACCGCCGTGTTCTCGCGTCGCAACCGTGGCGTCGTGACGCCGCCCCCCTCCCGCGCGCCGTTCCGATCGCAGGGCAGCAGCTGCTCTACCAGATCCCCAACAACAAGGTGCTCACCAGCAAGATCGGCCTCCTGTGCAGCCTGCGCGACCACGAGCGCGGGAGGCTGCGCGTCGCACAGCACAGGTGGGTCTCCTCCCCGCGCGGAGCCCGCGTCGGGTTTACGCCGGCCGCTTTGTCGCCGGCCGCTCGGTCGCCCGGTCCGGCGGTCGCTTGACTGACTTGTCGGGTGGCGGGTCGGCGATCGCTCCGCCCGGCAGGACGCTGAAGATGGACGACTTCTTCCCGCACACGCTGCGGCTCGACGTGCGCGGGGAGCGCGACGAGTTCTTCGACTCGTACCGCGGTGAGCGCCGCGCCGCGGCCGCGCCGCCACCGCGTTACCGCCCCGCCACCGCCGCGCCGCGGTCCGCACCTGCGGCCCGCACGCGCGACGCACACCGCGTGTTGCCCATCGCGTGACGCGCGCGTCCGTCGTAGGGCACGGGGGTAATATCGTTGGCAGGTCAATCGATCTAGGCAGCACGTGTTTGGGCGGCACGTCGGCCCGGCGAGTAGCGCTGCCGCCTCAAGGCAAGAAGGTCCTGCGTTCGATCGCGGGCTCGGGCACCTTTCCGTGCGGAGTTTGCGCGTTCTCCCCGTGCCCGCGGCGCCCGCGGGACGGGAGACGGGCTCCGGTTTATTCCGGGTTGCTCCGGTTTCCTTCCGCAGTCCAACCGCGCGCTGCCTAGGTTAATCGTCCTCGCTAAATCCTGACGAAACCGCGCAGAGGGGGAGCGGTGGATCTGCAAGCCGACGGGCCTGAACCAGGGCCGCGGGATCTTCCTGCTGCACTCGGCGCGCGACGTGGCGGCGCTGCGCCAGCGCCTGCAGCTCGACGGCGACGCGGCCGGGGCGCCCCGCGGCGCCGCGCGACAGCCGCAGGCTCACGTCGTGCAGAGGTGGGCCGCGCTCGCTCGCGACGCGCTCGGAACGCGCTCGCCGCTTGCTCTCGCGGCGAGCGCAAGCGCGGCAGGCCGGCGTCGCGCTCAGCGGACACGAGGAGAACATGCACACTCCAGAAAGAAATGTATCAGAGCCGGGGATTGAACCTGGGACCTTCTTGCTGTAAGGCGAAACCGCTACTCAACGCACCACCGTGCCGCCCTAAATGATTATTGACGATAGTAATGACGTAGCTTTTCACGTCGCGGCGTATGACCACGGTCGTGCGATCTAAACAAATGCTTCTCAAAACACTTTACCATCGAAACACTTTTACCATCAATTAAAAACCACCAAAGTAGACGTTCAAATCCGGACCGCCCCCTTTAAACCTAGCATCGCTCTTTAGAGCCGCTCTTTTCGGGGTTAAGCCGCATCGAGCGTTCCTCCCCCTGCCGCACGCAGGTACGTGACGAACCCTCTGCTGCTGGACGGGCGCAAGTTCGACGTGCGCTCCTACATGTTGCTGGCGAGCGCGGCGCCGCCCGTCGTGCTCTTCCGCCACGGCTACGTGCGGCTCAGCTGCCAGAGCTACAGCCCCGAGTCAAGCGACCTCACCGCGCACCTCACCAACCAGGTCTTCTTCTTTTCGATTCTTCGAAGCGTGATGGTTATATGACAGATGCCCATTTCTTTACACAGGTCTTTGCATTTTTATTGAACTCTGCGAGGTATTTTGAGCTGCAGAGGTTCGGTAGTAGAGCGCAGACAAGGCAGTGCTCCGTAATACGGTCTGCTTCTCCACATTCACGGGTGGTTGGGCCGGTCTTGTAGCCGCATCTGACCAAAGCAGCTTTCGATCGTCCCGTTTTAGTTCTCAGCCGGTTGAGTGTCTTCCACTGAGCCAGGATGGAGGTCTTCAGCAGGGGGGATTCCCATGCCAGTTAGAGGAGGGTCACTCAAGCTTTTCCATCCAGAGCTGGAGTCTGGTGTTTTTAACCAGGTGAGCACGCAGCAGCAACAACAACGACCGCCGTTCGCCGCTAGGTGGCGGTGGCGTCACCGCGGCGCCTGTGAGCATCGCTCCTCCGCCCTCCGTTGTTGTTGGAGGGCGACTCCCTCTAACGGCCCAGTAGCGTCCTTTACGAGCCTCCTCCAATAGCCAGGGTACTCATTTAAGGCTGAAGCTATCTAGGCGAGACCCAGGACCGGTTCAGACGATCGAGATTCTATCAGGTTAGGGGCGCGCCGGGCGGAATAAATAATATCCGCGCTTCGCGGAATCAGACATGGCGAGTGAACCTCGATTCGAACTTATAACCCCTGAACTTGTGACCCTAACCCCTGACCCGGGCAGTACATGCAGAAGAAGAGCCCCATGTACCAGGAGGTGAAGGAGGAGACGGTGTGGAGCATGAGCCGCTTCAACGAACATGTCAACCAGCACTGTGCCGAACGCAAGGGGCTGCCCCGAGACTGGGTCCTCACCACCTTCACCGTGAGACGCGCGCTCGCTCGCTCACCCGGCGCCTCGCCCTCACCAGCAGCTAGCCCTACCGCTCACCCTGCGTCTAGCCGCTAGCCCCCATACTTGAGACGCTAGTCGCCCTGACTTTGGCCCTGCAAGCTATCCTGACCGTTCGTGCGCTATAGCCTTGCTGCTAACCCTGCAGATAGCCCTGACATTAGCTACTCAACCCCTGACACTAGCCCGAGTACAGTTTACCTCTAACCCCGTAACCTCTGCCCCCCGTCCGCTCCCCCCAGTGGCGGCGTTACAGAAGCGTTGTTGACATGCCGTTCTCTCCGCGGCCCTTGTGCAGCGCTTTGTGACCCTCGGGTGAAAGGCGCTCTATAAAATGCTATTATTACAGAAGCGCATGCAGCAGGTGATGACGCACTGTTTCCTGGCCACACGCTCAAAGCTGGAGGGAAAACTCGGCATCTTCGACCTCATCGGCTGCGACTTCCTCATCGACGAAGACTTTAAGGTACCGCGGGGTCGGGCTGGGTCGCGGGGTCGTGGGGTCACGGGGTCGGGGGGCGGCGAGTGGTGGTGTGGTTGCTCGATCGCACGCACTATTACACACACAGGATGGATCTCGTATAATAATAATATATAAATTTGTATACATGCCCCATCATGCCCCGCTCCCCGGCAGGTGTGGCTGCTGGAGATGAACTGTAACCCCGCGCTGCAGACCAACTGCATGGTGCTGAAGGAGGTCATCCCGCAGGTGGTCAACGAGACCCTGGGTACGTGCTCGGGGGAGACGGAGCAACGCGCCGGCCCCGCGGCCGGTGCCGACTGACACGACGAACAACGAGCGTCCGATGTGTTTTCACCGTCTGTCGTGCGCGACACCCCCAGGCCACCAGCGGCCGCTACGATGCACAGAGGGCCGCGGAGCAAGGGTAATCGCTGTCGCAAGCTAACCGCGTGGCTGCCTTCCCGCCTGCCTGTCGTTCCTCGCGCCTCCGCGTCGTTCCCTCTATTCCGGAGCGACCGAACGCCACGCGGCGCGTCGCAAGCTTTTAAATTCAATTCAACTTAATGTGTCGATTCTGCCACATGTACAGGGCGTATAGAGGATCGAAATTCGGTTTCTCTCTGACCCCGGCGTCGGCACGCACACGTGGAAGGACTTGGCTCGGATTGGCTTCACTTGTCTAACGAAGACGATTGTTCCGGTGTGCTGCTCCTCGCGCTCCACCCAGACCTGGCGCTGGAGACGTTCGACAAACTGCGCCGGGGCCAGCGCGTCATGCCGCTGCAGACCCGCCGGGACTTCACGCTGCTGTACAACGGCGACCACGGTGACCCGCATTCGCGCCCCGGCTGGCCCTCGCCAAGGCCCTACATGAACCTCGGCCTGCTGGTGCCTCGCCAAAAACACCAGCAGCAGCAAAATCATCATCATCAGCAGCAGCAGCAGCATCGGGCCACCAAGTCGGCGGCGCGGAACTTCGCGATCGCCGAGCCGCGGCCGCCGAAGCCCAGGATCCGCTACAACATCTCCATCGCGAAGGTGGCGGCGCCTCCGCTGCAGAAGCTGAGCCTGAGGCCCCAGGAGGCGCCGGACGACGACCAAGAAGACGAGGAGGACGAGGTGGACGAGGAGGGGGAAGCGGAGGAGGACGACGGGGAGGAGAGAGCCGGCGGCACCAAGGTCGCGCGGCGCCCCGGTGGCCCCAAGTCGGCGCGCGGGCCGCTCGGGAGCGCCGCCGCTCCTCGGGCCGCGCCCCGCGACCCGCGGCACCACCGCTGGGCGCTGGCGCCGCGGCCCAAGGCGCCGGGGGCCTCCGTGCCCCCCTCGTGCCGGGCGCGCCACGTCCGGTCCGCGGCCGCCCTCGCCTCCGCCATCTCCGTGGCGACGGCGCCGGCGCCGCCGCCGTTGCCGGGCGAGGCCTCCGCCACCTGGCAGCTGGCGGCGAGCCTCCCCGGACAGAAGGTGGGGGGGGAGCAGGAGGCGGGCGGCCAGCAGAGGCTGCCGCCGCTGCCGTCGCCCGACGACGCCGCGCCTGGCGCCGCCGGCAACATGCAGCTGACGGGGAGAGGCGCGTGACCTCCGACCCCCTGCGACGGTCCGGCGGGGTCGCAGGGTCGCGCGGCCCTGCCAGCCTCGTGACCTCTGAGACGCTGCGCCTTGATTGTAAACGAGAGATCTTACGTGTTTCCGTGTCCTGCAAATCATTTCTCTGTAAGCCATGATTGTTATAGTAGCCATATGGATGTTGTAGGTGCGTGTGTGTGCTGGTGTGTGTGTGTGTGTGTGTTTTAGGGTGATTGCTGAGAGAACTTTGTCTTTGTGTGTAAGTGGGGAGTGGCGGTGCCGTGGTTGGCGCGCTGCACTACGACCCCGGCCACTCGATTTCAATTCCCGCTATTCACTGATGAATACCTGAACCGGTCCTGGGCCTCCCCTAGGTCGACTTAGCTTTAATGAGTACTTGGTGCAGCTTGTAATGAACAGCACTGGGGAGACAAAGGTGGCCGGGCGTGGTGCTGGCCACCCACCCCCTCCTGTTCCGTGACGGCCTTCTTAGGTGCTCGCTAACAGCCCTTGCCCCACCAGTCTTTTAAGACTATACGGGGATGTTTGTCTTTGTTTTATGCAGCTTTAATATCTGCTTACTAGGAGCACTTTCCCCGACAGCCTGTGCAGGTTATATGGGGGGTATTTGTCTTTGTGTAGGAATGTCGGTGTGTTGGGGTGACGGTGCAATGGCTTTCAACCTGCTTTACAAACGCAGCGACCGCATGGCGGGTGATTTCTAAACCAATACTGAGCCTCAGCTAGGTCGACTCAGCCTTTAATGAGTACCTGGTGCTTCGTGTAAACATCAACAATGCAGAAACAGGCGTGGTGCAGACTTCAGCACCTCGTGTCCTGTGCCGGCCTTAATAGGTGCTCGCTAAGTGCACTTACCCCAATAGCCTGTGTAGGCTACACGGGGGAGCTTTGTGTTTTTGTCGTTGCGTGGTTATGATTCGAAAGCGAATGCAATATTTGTTTCATTACCAACTTTGGCACATGGTCGGATCTGTTGGAGCAGCTTTGGCCCAACATTGCCTCGACATTAGCCCAACGTTCCAGGTTTATTTTGGGGTTTCCCAACTTACTCGAGTCCGGCTTTGAGAGGGTGGTTTTTCTGTGGACTGTAGAGGGTACCTGCGTTGTACCCCAGGTGCTCGTGCTAAGGCACAGGTGCTTCCCGTGTGATGCTGGTGCCTGTGTAGGTGTCGCTGAGCGGAACGATTAGCGATGCAAATAAATGGTCGTGCTGCGTTTGTGAGATTAAAATAAACCGAAGCCAATTGAAGCGGTCCGAATTCACGTTGTGTCTTTAATTCCGTGTGTGTGTGTGGGTGGGTGGGGTCTAACGGCGGTGGTGAATAAGTGGCGAATATTTGAACCTGTCCTGGGCCTCCCCCACATCCACTCACCCTTAAGTTAGTACTGTAGAGTACGTACTGCGGTGTGTACACATCAGCACTGCGGAGACAAAGGAGGCCGGGCGTGGGGGTGGTCGTCCATCCTATTCGTGTGCCATGCCGGCCTTCATAGGTGCCCACTAACAGGTAATACTTGGTATTGCCTGCGAATTCTACCAAACACTTCGAGGCCGAGCTGAAAAACAACAATGTCCAGAGGCTGACCATCGTGCTTCGAAGAATCGCAAAAGAAGAAGAACAGCAGTTGCCCCAAAGACACGCTGCTGCGTAGGTTTATTGGCCTGCTGACTAAATTGCCCTCGGTGCTCTGTGATGGACTGGCGTCCCATTCACTTTTCATCTGTTCCTTT
>JAZEWU010000035.1:6027168-6050825 GCA_036362915.1 Geotria australis
AGAATCGCAAAGAAGAAGAACAGCAGTTGCCCCAAAGACACGCTGCTGCGTAGGTTTATTGGCCTGCTGACTAAATTGCCCCCCGGTGCTCTGTGATGGACTGGCGTCCCATTCAGGGTATAGCCCAGCCTTACGCCCTGTGTCTGCCGGGATAGGCTCTGGCTCACGGCAACCCCGTACAGGATTAAGCGATTTCTCGCAATGAATGAATGATAAGGATTTCCGTGTGAGTCGGTGTGTGCGTGAGTGTGCACCAGTTGCCCCGTGACCTCCTGTCGACGAGCCTTCGACACTTCACGTGGCCTCAAAGTGCATATGGCCTGGCACAGGCGACGTGGTGACATCACCGCCACTTATTGTTGTTGTGCACCAGTTCTCGTGGAACATTACACGAATCTGCACCACTTCCAATGCGTTGTGTCGAGCAATCAGGAGCCGTGCACCGGATTCAGTGCGTTTGATTGACGCAGAGAAGGGTTTAGCGATTTAAGCCCGCACCGATTCCGGTGCCACTCCGTGCAACACGCAGCAATGGCAAGCAAGCGAGCGCTCATTATCCTGGCGAAGGGAGCCGAGGAGATGGAGACGGTGATCCCCACCGACGTGCTGCGGCGAGCCGGGGTAATGCCTTCTACTCTCTGTGTTGTTGCACTGTTAAACCATTAGAAAGCGTGGCGGGACAATGGGAAAAAAATGTTTAAACTGCGAATAGCCCGTCAGCGGCCTACAGCCGAGCCTCTCTGGCCTAGAAGCTCCGCCGCATGAGGTGAGGGGGGACGGGGCAGGGAGTGTAGCCCCACGAGGCGATCGGCCCGTAACTTAAAATAGTTTTTTGGCTGTTTTGAGTTTTACTATATTTCGAAAACGTTGTAATGCAATGTGATCCTTAAGCGGCGTGAATATGACGGAGAGACTGTCGTTTGAACGCAATTTGTCAACGAATGACTTTCCGCACACTAATGTACATGTTTAATCCGCCTTTCACGCAAAGGTCGCAGAGCCGCTGTACGAAACTAACATTGGCGGATTGGGGGGGCCGCCATCCAGCAGTGGACTGAACATTGCTGATATTTTTGCAGCAACACTGCAGGGCTGACGTTGCATGGTGGACTAGAAGTTTCTATACCGTCGTCTTAAAGGTTTTCTGATTACACCCATAGCTAAAGGGTATGGGGACTTCTCGCCCACCCCACTGCAGCCTAGCGCCCGTCAGACGAAACCCGCGCTATATTTGTAGAGCGATGTAAATGCTATTTTTACACACGTACAAAAAAGCCTAGACGATGGCCTTGACGTTTACCCGGTCCAATTCCCTCAGCCAGAAAAGATCCTTACCGGATTTCGGGAGCTGTGTAAATGCGTAAGTTTGGCCAGTGGGAGGCGTGAGATAGCCGAGTGGCGGCGTGAGAGGAGGTGGAGGAGTCCCTCGCCTTACGATGGCCTCAGAATACCATTAAATCACTTTATGATATATGCACTATAAGAACATTAGCATCACGTTACGATCAAATTTAAATGTACGATACGTGTTACGATATGTGTGAGCGTGGGTGGCGCGGCAGCCAATCGACGATGCAAACGCACGCCACTTGGGTAGCTTCTCAGCCAATAGCGGCACTTTTTAGTGTTTACGTCTCAACCTCCCAGGTATTGGAACGAATTACCATCAAACAATGTACAGTATTATTGGTCTCGCTTTACGATATTTTTCACATTACGATACGTGTTCTGGAACGGATTAATATCGTAAAGCAAGGGACCACTATCTCTAACCTAGGCAACCCACAACTCTCAAGTCACCAAAATCGACTCAAAAGCTCGACATTTCTCGAGAAATGTGCCGCCACCTTCGGTATTCGCTTGCCGCGTTCTTGCTCAATTTGTCCTCCACGTACAAGACTTCCCTCGCTCCCGCTGACTAAAATTAGGACCCATTGCCACAACTGATGCCGCCCGCAAAGTAAGAATTCCTCCTCCGAGTCGCATGCCGCCGTGGGGTCAGTGGAGCCAGCTCAGCGCTGACGTGTGTTATTCTGAGCGCCAGCGGAATGCCCCTGGCCTCAAGCGCCCCTCTCTACCCCCCCAACCACCAATGTTAATTATGTCAACCGAATTAACGAAGAAAATATTTGTTCACTAAGTGTTTTTCATTTTAGTCAAATGTGGCCATGAAAGTCATCAAATAATACGATGACTGCAGCTACGGACCACAGACCAAAGCACGATTAGATTATGACGAGACAAATTTAACGATCAGTCTTGTCATATGGCATGTGCTATTGGTGTCGTTAACACCTGTACTATTTCCAAAAAGGGTTAAAAGTAAAAATATTTTTCCATCTGTATTATGGCAAAAAGGGTCCCATGGTTAGACTGAAGACTGGCATTAATAATAATAATTTTACATTTATAACGCGCATATATTCATTCAATGTCGAAGGTACCCATGTGACGAGAGAACGACTCAGAGGCGCGAGGAAAGCGCAGAGGCGGAGGAGGCAGCCAGGCATTTTGCCGGCGCCATATTGCCACACACTGCTTCCTATATATTATGACGTTATCAGTCAAATAATTAATGAGTGTTTTTTTTTTATTCGTGGGAGGAAACCGGAGAACCCGGAGGAAACCCACGCGGACACGGGGAGAACACACAAACTCCACTCAGAAAGGCGCCCGAGCCGAGATTCGAACCCGGGCCCTTCTTGCTGTGAGGTAGCAGCGCTTCCCACTGCGCCACCATGCCGATCGACTAAACTCTGTCCTCCCCTTGCGTCAGATTAAGGTGACGCTTGCCGGGCTGGCGGGGCCCGAGCCGGTGCAGTGCAGCCGTGACGTCGTCATCTGTCCGGACACCAGCCTGGAGAAGGCGACGGCCGAGGTGCTGACGCTCTCCACGCGTTCTTTACTTTGTTGCCACCATCGCTGTTGGACTTTCAGCGGGAGGCCACGCAGCCAGGCCGCGTCGGCGGCGATGTTCCGCCGCCTTCGGTATTCGTTCGCCCGCGTTCTTGCTCGATTTATCCGCGTCGTGCAAGACTTCCCTCGCTCCCCGCTGACTATAATTAGGACCCATTGCCACACAACTGACGCCGCCCGCTAAAGTAAGTAAATTCCGCCTCCGAGTCGCGTGCCGCCACGCATATAACTCGAGCGGGATGGTACACACACTCAACGAGAATATTAATCGGTGGGGTTTGCTTATCACTTTGGGATGTTGCACAGACGCCCGATGTTTGCGTGTCGCTGCAGGGCCCCTATGATGTCGTGGTCCTGCCGGGGGGAAACCTCGGCGCTCAGAATCTCGCGGAGGTGAGACGGGGATCGAACACCGTTAGTGAGCGCCTCCGGCTGTTGCTATTGTCTTTCCGTTGAAAAGCCTCGCACACACCGCACTGGTAGCCAGGTGTGCAATGATGTTTCCTCTGCTCACCACGGTTTGATTGAATTGTCCCGGTTAGAATTCACAAATCGATTCAAGAATTAGAATTTCCCTGCATAGCTGTTCTTACAAGATAGCCGTGTCGAGCGTTCCTCCTCCTCCCTCCTTCGGCCATTCATTATTAGGCTAATGATTGGCCGAGCTGAATGCGATTACAGTGGCTGAGGCAGGTGCGGGGTGGGTGGTCACCTGAATCAATTCCTACCCATTGCGTGTCATCCTTCTCATAATCGAAGGTTGATGTCCAAGACAGATGTAATATTACGAGCCAAATGACCAGGGTGGTAAACTATGGGCAAACAACACCCATGGGGAGGCGTTTATCCAGCAGTGTATTGACAAGAGTGCTCTAAATTGCCCCCGTGGAGTCATTCCCAAATTCCATGTTTTATTTATTCCACGTCCACCAAAGTGTTAGCTCCACATTGATGAGCATCGGGTCTCGGATTTTGAGAGAGGCGGGGATGGCTTCAAGAACCAGCGTCCAACGTCCTTCTCTCTCCTCCCTACCAACTCAGCCCGTTGTCGTCGCCAAAACAAATCGAATTGTTGTTGAGGTCGGGTTGTTTCCAAGGGCGGCCGAGGTCGGCTCGCGGTCTTAAGTGATTGGGCGATGAAGGTCGCGGTGATGATGATGATGATGCTGATGTCGGTGACGGTGATGAGAGTTCATACGAACTAAGTTTGCGGTGTGCAGTCGGCGGCGGTGAAATCGATTCTGCAATCCCAGATGGACAGGAAGGGACTCATCGCTGCCATCTGTGCAGGTAATGACGTCTCGCTTCGGTTGAGACACACACGCGCGTGGCGTGTGCCGAGTGTTTCCGTTTGTGTTGGTGTGTGTGTACGTGTTTGTGTGTGTGTACGTGTTTGTGTGTGTGTGCGTGTTAGCGTGTGTGTTAGCGTGTGTGTGAGCATGTGCGGATGTGTTAGCGTATGAGCGTGTGTGCATGAAATCCTGAGATATATATATAATGTTTTGGCAAAATAGTGGGCAAATTCGATTCATGATTGGCTTGTTTCAACAAATGCCGCTGCTTAACGTTGCATTGGAGGGTGAATCAGCTGCTGTTGAAAGATGAATCGGCGTCCGTTTATTCGCTGTATTATTCTTAGTGCCGTTTGGCACAGGTGTCGAGTGCTGATGTCCACTGATTGACAGTTGTTCATCGCAAGATATATACAGTTACCGTAACAGGGAGTACAGAGTGACGAGTTTGACACCTGGCTCTCTCGTCTTACGTCTCATCCCTCTATTCCCATCTCGGTTGTAGCCAAACCACAAAGAGCTACGCCGTGATTAGCTAAACCACTTTAAAAAGTGCGTCCTATAGCGGTTTTTAAAATAATTGGATACAAGCGACTGGGTGACTCCAGGGGCTCATAATGTGCGTTGTCAGAGCACCGAGCCAGCACATTGAGATACCGGGATTGAATTTGGCAGTCACCCAAATGAGTTGTCACCCATGATTAAACCAGGTTCTCCAGAGAAGAGGGTTGATGGTCTTCGGTCATTAGTGACTGCACAAATAAATCATACATTTGTTTTTTTTCTTTCAGAAGTTGACCTTGATGGTTGCTTTTCCAGGATAGCCGTGTCAAGTGCTCTCCCTGTCTCCATCGCAACGTTTTGCCTCCCACGTTGGAGGCATCTTCAGACATTTTTAAGTATCAGAGCTGGAATTTAGCGAAATTGCAAAATGAAATTTAACATGAAAATGTATGGGCGGTTTTTTAAATTGTCTGGTAATTTGGCGATCGGGCTGAGACAGGCGGCTGCCCCGGATTTGGCGTCCGCTCTGCGCTCTGACCTCTAAGCCACCCGGCCACTTCCCAGAGGGCTAACATTTATAAATGTGTCGAGCCCTATTTCGCATGACTGACGTGCAGTAAACCACTCTTTACAGAGGGTGATGGAGTGCCGGCTGGTGTTGGGGGAGAGAGAAGTTAGCGGCACCTTCCTCGGTTCGCGCCGTGCCGTGATGGATGGCACCGACGAATATCTGAACCGTTCGTAGGTTGCCACTAGGTCAACTCGGCCTCAAATCAGGGTGTGTAAACTTCTTCACGAGGGAGACAAAGGCGGCCGGCTTTGGTGTTGGCCACCGACCCACCCCGTGCGCCGCGCCGGCCTTCGTAGATGCTCGTCAACAGCACTTGCCTCGACGGTCTGCTAAAGGCTACACAGGGGATCTTTGTCTTTGCTTGCGAGTCAAGTGTTTTTTGCCACGGGGGGCCCCTCCCTGTCTCATACAGGCCCAACGGCTCTAAATGCACACGGCATCGCGTTAGGTGCTGGCCAACATTACTTGCCCCGAGCCTGCTAAAGGCTACACGGGGGATCTTTGTCTTTGTGTGCGAGTGTTTTTGCCCTGGGGGTGGTCCTCCGTGTTTCCCGCAGGCCCCACGGCCCTGAAGGCGCACGGCATCGCGTTTGGAAGCAAGGTGACCACTCACCCGCTCGCCAAGGACAAGATGATGGAGGGCGGTGAGTGTGCGGGCGACGCGGGCGCGTCTGCGCACTTCACGCTCCACTTCCTGCAGATTTGATCGTTTGTCTCGGAAGCAGCCAAGCTGATAAGAATTGACACAGTCTCTCAGGTTTTTTCACTTATAATATGCTAGTACAGTAAGTAGGATTTTGTTAAAAAAACCAGATTGAATATATATATAGGTACAATTTCCTTTTATCACTGATGGCGCCGCGATTGCGCCGTTGTGAGATTTACGTTGCGAGCAAAAGGTGTTTGAAGGAAATTTTCTGTGTCGGTGGGATAACGGCTCGAGTTGGGGAATACCCCTGTTAGACTGTAGCCCAGAATTGTCTAAAATGTAAAATTTAGTCTCGGAGTATAATAAAAACAAATCAGTGGATTTAAAATCGATTCTCAGACAATAGATAATGTCGAATCGCCTGTCTGAGAGTTGATTATTTACGATAATTTTACTTGGTGTCAAATAGGTTTGTGTGCTCCCCTGCTGCCACTAGAGGCAGCTACAATCTTCACAGTAAAAGCAAAAATATGTTCCTGTACTAAATTGTCGAATTCCTGAATCATAACATTTTACTAAATCACAAGAGGAGGAGGAGGGGCGGTGAAACGTCAGTCGTAATTTTGTGAAGTATGGTCAAACAACCCCCACCACACGCACGATTTGATGCGCGTATCTCGATCGTAAGAATCGTTACGAATCGATAAAGCGATGGCTCTTGGGAAAAGCGACCGCGGTAGAGAGGAACTCCCACGGCGGAGCAAGTGCGAGGAAATAATTAAGAGAAACGTTTCCCGTCATCGATACGTGGCTAACCGCGGCACGGATGAGCGGAAAGCGGTCAGTCTATTGGAGAGCGAGTCCCTGACATTGTCGCGCGACCTGCCCGCGGCAGCTAGCACGAGCGTGACACCGTTCGTAAATAGTAACGTTGAGAAAGAGAGACAAAGTTCAGAGACAACGGAGCGAAACGCGCCAACTCCCCGGTGGCGCCGCGTGCCGCGCAGGCCACTACACGTACTCGGAGGCGCGCGTGGAGCGCGACGGCAACGTGATCACGAGCCGCGGGCCCGGCACCAGCTTCGAGTTCGCCCTGTTCATCGTGGAGGCGCTGCTGGGCGCCGACGCCGCCGCGGCCGTCAAAGCCCCGCTCGTCCTCAAGGATTAGAGCGGGAGGCACGGCGGGCCGGCAGCTCGGCGCAGGCGGGCGGAGCGGGCGACACCGCGGGGTCTGGTGGCGGCGAGCGCTCGCCGTCTAGGTAACCGAGAAGCACGCCGGCGGCAGTCGGCGGCGAGGATCGCGCTTAGGAGCTGTTCTTTCCGGATTCGCCGCGGTGAGCGCGTCTATCTTCCCTCTCGCGACGTTTCGCCTCCCTCGTTGAAGGCCTTGAAAGCGAAACGCCGCGGAGGAGAGAGCGGGAACGCTCGACGCGGCTATCGTGAAATGGCGGCTGCTAAGAGCGATTCTCGTACATCGACCCACGAAAACCCACATCGATCCTTTCCAACTATTTTTCCCACCGTTCTGCATGCGTGGGGGGGGTGCGTGCGTGCGTGCCGCAGCGACGGAGCTTTAACAATCGTGAGGTTCGTCAGCGGTCGGCCTAGAGGAAAAGCGAACGTGCGTAACACGTACCCAAAGGCATGTGTGCCACTCGTGAACTCGATACACGAGGCACTTCCCCGCGCAATGCTTTTGCACCATAAGTGCACGTCACAGCTAGTGCCTGTATCGCCCGTAGCAACGCATCCATTAACAATCCAGGATTGGTTGTGCCGTCGATTTAACTATGAAGATAACCGCGTTGTGATTCCACCGGTTCACTGATTTAGCAGGACACTGAATTTCTGTGGTCGAATATGATGTTGTCTTTTGTTTAAAAAAATATTCTCAGATAAGGGCGTTCTAAATGTTAGGTGTCATCAATCGTGAGACGCTATCAACAACGTTTATTTTAGATGTTGTGAATGCGTTATGAGCGCGTCTGAAATCTCAGCGCATTCACCTGCGGTCCTGCTGTCAGACTTGATACGATCGACACCGATAGGTACTGTCCAGGGAGGTCGTACAAGTTCCTCAAATTGCACTTATTTGAACGTTGAATTTGATGTTAGAATGTACAGTGGGTTTGCCTCCTACGGTAAAGGCTTCCGAAAGAGAGTTGGATATCCGACGCGTAGGTGTAGTAAACTGGTGAGTCGAACATTTTTTCCGGTGAAAATGTGCCGAGGTCGCTAAGATTGAGGCAAATGGCCAAGGTGATTTGGGTTTGGTTTCAGAATCTGAATATGGCTCAGTCTCTATATGACAATCAGATTTGATTGTTTAAAAACTATTATAGCCCCGTATACCTATGTTAATGTACATGAACACGAAAACTGTTCTCCGATATTCGGAAGTCTTTCTGGCGGAGCAAAACCGGGCGGAATAAAAACTTGAACAAAAAAAAAGTCCACGCCTCTTATCATTCATTCATTCTCAGTAGCCGCTTAATCCTGTGGAGAGTTGCGGCGAAGCTGGTGGTGTGACGGTGGCGTGATGGCGATGTGTGTCTGTTGCGCGGCAGTCACATAAATTACGCCGATGTCGCATGGGGCTGCGTTAATCACGCGGCATCCACTCGTCGCGCAAACTCACTCGCGCGGTCTCAACCTGGGCGGGGGGGGGGTGGTTCTGTGTTGTTGGTCGTTACGCAAGCTTCTTACAGTGCGTGATGCTGCTGCTGCATTGCAGCAGAGGACTGGGCTGGTGTTGCTGTAGACCCCACAATCGAACCCAGAAGCTTGCTGTGAGGAGGCGGCGGCGCTATTAACCGCGACACCGTGGCCCCCCGAGCAGTAGAGTCCTCTGTCTAACCCTGTCGTAGTGGAGCTGTCACTCTTTTTCTTGCCAGTGGCTCCAGTGACCCCATCAGTTCACCTTTTCCATGGATGTCCTCTGCTACTGTTGCCTTCATCTGTCGTCCCGAGTTCTTCATGCCGCGTGCCGGGTGCTTCAATTCCTGATGAAGCTCCCAGCAAGCGTAGCGAAGCGTCAGACAAAGCAAATCTAACAAAGTCCGGTTGGCTAACCATTACATTGTGGCAGCGTCCCATATTTGTGTACATGCTATTTACGTGAGTACAGTGTGCGGAAGGTGCCCTAATCAACGGCGGCGTTCCCTGACAATGACATTGTGGGATCCCGGTGTGCCGCTGCTCGGCACTCGCCCCGTAGGCGCTAATGAATTCCTGTATTTATAGCCGAGTGAATTATTCCCGTTCGTGAGTGCGTCTCGCAAGTGAGGCTTCAGTAACGCAAGAAATTAATTACCTTACTTATATTTATTTTCTGGTACGTAATACTATTGACAAGACATTTTTTTTATTTTACTTGCGAGAGAAGCCTTCGGCGCGTCAACCTAATTTTGGATTTTCAAAATGTCCTTATCTGCCCAGATAAGCCTCCGTGGGGGGTCAAGGTAGAAGCGTTCACGTCGCGATCCCTGTCAAGTAATACTTGGTATTACCTGCGAATTCTACCAAACACTTCGAAGCTGAGCTGAAAGACAACGATGGCCAGAAGCTGACCATCGTGCTTCGAAGAATCGCAAAGAAGAAGAAGCCTCCGTGGGTCTCATGACTAACATATTTATCAGTCCATGGCATCTGGGTCTGCCTCGTAACTTTCTGTCAACGAGCCTTCGACACTTCACGTGGCCAGCACAGACTGCTGGTGAAATTAACGTAGGCAGCGTGTCTTTGGACGGTGCGAGGAAACCGGAGTACTCGGCAAAAGATCATGTGGACATCGGGAGAAGATGCAAAGTCCACACAAAGGCACCCGGGCCTGAAATCGAACCTAGTCCCTGTTTGCTGTGAAGCAGGACCGCTACTCACTGCGCCAGCGTACCGCACACATTACAATCTAATGGATAAATAATGGAAATCCACCTACAAACAGAACCTTCTTGACAAAGAATCCTGAGACTCGCTGGCTTTGTTGTTCTTAATAGTAACTGTTTACACCGGCTATGGTCAATACACATTTCCCTTTTAATGTAAGCAACGTCATTACCAACGCTGCCAGGAGCAAATAAGAGCACCCATTTGTGTGTAAGTGCACCACAACCTCGTGTATTATTCACAAGTTACTTGACCTTACGCCGAGAGTCGTTAGCACGAACTGCAGCCTCAGCCAGTCGCGCGAGTGCATTACGGAAATGAGATGACGGAACGCGTTTGTGACACGTGTATGCGATGGAATGAGAACTGGATTTGTTGAAAGGTGAAAATGTGGCACGGTGACACAATGAATAATAATAGCATTTAATAATTGTATTTTATAGAGCGCCTTTCACCCGAGGGTCACAAAGCACTGCACAACGACAGAAAAAAACGCAACTAATAAAAACCAAAGCAACAAAAAAAAATTAAAGCTGCTTCGAAAACACTGAAAGGTCGGGAAATTGGCAATCTTAAGAGCGGCAAAAATCTGCCAGCGTCCCCTAAGATGTCCGTCACTTCCTTAAAAACAAACAAGGAGGGAGACAGGGAGGGTGAGCGACAGGGGGAGACATAGGGACACAGAGACAGGAAGACAGAGAGACAGACATGAGGGGGAAACAACGCCAAGAACATATACATAGACACACGTAACATTGCAGTCAGGGATAATTTAACATTGACGTCTATGGGATGATTTAACACTGAAGTCGATGAGAGGATTTAACATCGCGGTCTACGGGAGTGGGCAGCCTTTGACAGACCGTAGGGGGGCCAGTCGGCACGGCGGCGAGCAACCGACCACCGCCCCCGAGCTGCCGCCGCGGTCTCGTCCGCACGCAAAAGACGTCTCGGGCCCGCGTGCCGTGCGCCAGCGCAGTGCTTGTCACTCAAACAAATCGATGAATCGTTGGCATTGACATGTGCGAATGGGCCCGCGGCCGGCTTCCCCCCCTCTGCCGCCCCCCCGGGCAAATTTGGACCAATCCCGTCACGCATTTCGCCCAACGACAACAAAACCCCGGGTATACTGTAATCGAGCTGCAACGAGCGCGTGAGAGCGAAACCGCGTACCGCGAACGCGCGTTATGCGAGAACCCGTCTGCATTTAAAACAACCAACACGTCGCTCCACCAATCGCGTTCACGCGGGGCCGCTCGCGTCGACTGGCCGACACGCGATTGGGTGACACCAGCCGAGCCGGGTGGGGGGGGTGACAGAGACGGGAGACGAGTGGCGGGGGACGGAGGGAGGTGTCGCCCCCGTCTTTGGCCGGCGTTACGCATGCGCAGTTGGGCAAAGTGAAGCGGCGCGGTCGAAGGCGGCAAAACACAAACAGTAGGGGGGGAGGAGACCGGCAGAGGGGAGGCGCTGTTTAATAGAAAAAACCCCCCCAAAAAAACAAGCACAACATTATAAATAAAACACTCGGCGCGCTTGTTAAACGAGCAAACGGGACGCGAGGAGGTAGCCAGCTGCCGCGGCTACATCGGTGAGGCGCTCCGTCGTGTTGCTGTCGGCTCGGCCTCAGGAGCAGCCTGCGGGAGACGCCGCTTGCCTGAACGGCCCTGCCCGCCTCAGCCGCGCGTCGCCCGCCCGAAGGCGTCCGCCGAGGAGCCGGTACTGAAGGGTGCACACCGGTCTGCGCACGCATGCACGCACGGACGCACGCGTGTGCCTGTACATACCCACAGTCGATAGTCGCCCATCACACGTACACATTTGCCTACGCATATGGGTGCATTGCTACATTCACGTCCACGTGCATGCGGTAATACATATACATACATCTGCACACAAAATCTGTGAACACATTTCTAAACATGTAGATATCAATTTTTATTATTGTGTATGTGTGTGTATATGTACACACTAACATATGGAGTTGTTGGGTGCCTGCTCTATCCACTGCTGGATTGAAAGCCTCCTCACGCCGTTGCAGTCGTCCAACATTATATAGGCGATGCTGCGATGCGCACACATACCTACACTTACGTAAGACAAAGGTCCCCCGTGTAGCCTACACTGACCGTGAGGGCAAGGCCAGCACTGCGCACAAGCGGGTGGTGTGGCCAGAATCACGTCCGGCCGCCTTTGTCTTCCCAGGTACACATTTAAGGCTGAGTCGACCTACGGGGGCCCCAGAGCCGTTTCGGGTGTTTGACACTATTAGCCGCGGTAGCGCAGTGCGCCAATTACTACGCCACCGCTCCGTATACTGCACATATTTAATACAGACAAAGATCCCCCGTATAGCCTTTAACAGGCTGTTGGGGCAGGTGCTGTGAGTGATTGGCATCTATGAAGGCAGGTAGGCACGCCGCACGAGGGGTTGGGTGGCCAGCACCACGCCCGGCTGGCTGCCTTGATCTCGCCAGTCCTGACGTCTACACACCACAACAGATACTCATTTAGGGCTGAGTCGACCAAGGAGAGGATCAGGATCGGTTAAAAAAAATGGTCACTGGCATTGGCCGTGAGCGGGAATCGAACTCGGGTGGCCGGGTTCGTAGCGCAGTTGATATAGCAACACTTGATGTTTCGAGTCAATATAATGATGTGTGATTTGCATTTTGCTGGCTGATGTAAACGCTGCCCCCTGTCTGTCTCTCTCCGGGCGTCATTCATTTCCGAGCGTGCATCCCACGTCTCCCGTGCTTGGCTGCACACCGCGGCAACGTCCATCATTAGTTGTGCCAGTGGTCCGCGCGTAATGCGCGAGTGGAACAGTTTTTGCTGGAGCAGGTTGTTGACACGCCTGGCGCGTAGTCAGGTGAGGGGCGTCAATGCTGGGGTAAAGCCAGACTGGGTTTCCTGGCCGCGGCTATTCACTGCTGCAGTGCGTCTCTTAGATCCTCCTTTCTGAACCGGTGGGGTTTGCGACTCCTCAGCGGGCAGCGAGCGCCACCAAAGTGGTGCGTGGAGACCAGACCCCAAGTGGGGCCTTGACGTGCAAAAAGGTAGAGGAACTCTTCTGTGACCCTCGGGTGAAAGGCGCTCTATAAATGCTATTATTATAAGGGTCAATCTGCTTTGTGACCCTCGGGTGAAAGGCGTTCTATAAAATGCTATTATTATTACTGCTGAGTCGAAGCGTCCCCACACCGCGTCGGTTTGCCTCGGGGATGTTTGCTTGACCATACTTTACGACACTCGCCAGTGCGTGGCTGGTGATGTGGGAGGGGATGGGTGGCTATTTTAACGGTGGGGAAGCACCACTGCGCCAGCAATTCCTCAACCAAGCTCCCCCACGATGGTACAGTGTCAGTGTGCTCCCAATGTGTGAATCCTACCAGTGATTGGTATGGCAACTGCGTGTGTATGAGCACGCTAATTGGGAGCGGTGGGGCAATGGGTTAGCACGCTGCGCTACGAACCCGGCGATTCGAGTTCGATTCCCACTCGCGGCCAATAACAGGTGCCACATATTTTAACCGTTCCAGCGCCTCTTCCATGTCGACTCAGGATAAAAATGAGTACCCGGTGCAGTGTGTGTAAACATCAGCACTGGGGAGGCAAAGGCGGCCGGGCGTGGTTTTAGCCACCTACTCACCCCAATCGCGGGACCGTGCCTGCCTTCATAGGTGCTCGCTAACAGCACTTGCCTCGAGTCTGTTGAAGGCTACACGGGGGATAATAATAATAATAATACCATTTATAGAGCGCCTTTCACCCGAGGGTCACAAAGCGCTGCACAAGGCTGTGGAGAGAACAGCATGTCAATGCAGATTAACTGAGAGTCAAGCAATATCGCTAAATTATAGGACATAATAATAATAATAGGGATCTGTGTCTTTGGACACGCTTTTTGGGAGCGAGCGAGTGCTGGCTGTGCCGAGTGTAAATGTGGGAAGTCCTCTTATTATTATTATTGTATTTGTGTGAACGTTATTTATTTATTTCGAGGAAATGCGCATTCCGCACAGCAGCAGAGAGAGAGGTGGGTCGGCACTGCAGCAAAACTTGGGAACGCGAGACCGGGGGGCTGAGCACCCGTTGCCAGATCGGAGGGAGAGGGGAAAAAAAATCTCTCGTCTCGACCCACACGTTATAAAACCCTCATTTACGCGTGCAAAGAAATCTCCAGAGTCACCGTAGAGCAATCGATTGCGTTTTAAACAAATCCATAGGACGTTAGACATGCATCTCCAGGGCAAGAGACAAACCTTTTGATCAATTATTAGACCAAACAAACCTCTCGCAGCAACATTATGAAAACGCCTTAATTATTACATCACAGACACAACCTCCACATTCTAAGGGGAATGGATTAACAACCACGCTTACGTCGATAGACACAACCTCTCGGTCAATAGACAGAACCGATACAGCCCAGCATACAAACCCTATACAGGCCAGTACACAAAACCCCAATAGACCAGTAGATAAGACACCTTATAGACCAGTTGACAAAACACCTATAGACCAGAGACACCTGCATCCACTGCTGGATGAAGACCACCTCACAGCGTGCGAGTTTTGAGGTTTATTTCACCATACTTCACACGCTGGTCGGTGCGGGCTGATGAAGGCCGGGGCGAGGTGGGGACGTGGGGGCATTATAAGTAGAGTACAACATACACATTTTCTGCACCGCCCACGGCGCAGCCCAGCAGCCTGTAACACCTGCTAAGCATGGTGTCAAGCCAAACACCAACCAGGCCCGACGCTGCTTAGCTTTCAACAACTGATGAGGCGTGGGAGCATTCCGGATAATTTTGTCTCGTTTGCTTTATCCCATCGTCATCTTATGTGGAGAGGGAAAACCTCTAATCTGGCGAGGCTTGCAAGGCAGACTCTGCCGGCGACAGACAGTGCAATGGGTATGCTTGGTCGTGCAGCATCACAAGAATGTTACAGCACAGTGTAGAATGTAATTGTTTCTCTGTGGTTACGCTTTCGCACTCAGGGTTATTTTTAATTCCGTTACGTTCATGTGCGATTGTTCACGAATAGTCTTCTAGCTGGTATTTGCGTTTTATCACTATAATGTATACTTTACATTTCGCGGTTTTTTTGGTGTAAACATTTAATAACCGTTATGATGATTGCTTCATGACCGGTCTCTGCTTTTAAAATGACATTGCAGTGCTGCTTAATTCCAGAAATGTATCTGATGTTTTCCAGATATATTTTTGAAATGTAATTTTCTACGCCTTTAAGTGCTTCATCAAACATCCGACTCCAGATATATTTGCACTTGAAAAGCCGCATTTGTTCATCTTATTACTAATTGCTTCCCTTTGTCAGTCCGCTGCTGGATAACGGGACTCCCAGTGCCGTCCAAGTCATGGTTGGTTGCTTCACCAAACTTCACCACGCGGGGTAAATTGCACGTTAGTGGAAGCGAGGGGTGTTTTCCAGGGCTGGTACAGACCTCACTTGCCACTGATGTTAATTTGCGGCCGAGAATTTAACTCGGGTCACTGGGCTCATAGCGCGCTACCTGCCGCGCTACCGCTTCGTCCCTTCATTAGCATTTGCTTTGTTATTTCCTTAGGGGCGATTTAGCTCGCACTCGAATTTCTCTCCCAAATAATTTGTTGAAGCTGCGCGGATTAATACTGCGCAATTAAGTGCTACATCTGGATGTTATGGGGCTGATCAGTGTGGCCTAGTTTGTTGAACTTTTTGCTTTGGATTAACCATCAAACTTTTGGCAGCTGTACCCAGAGCAGTTGGTATACCGCAGTTGGGATTATGTAGTTATCGATATGTAACTGCCTAAAACAGGATTTACATGTGAGGTCTGTGGAGATCAGGAAAGACAGAGAGAGAGACAGGCGGATTAGTGGATTTGGAGAGTCATTAAGAGGAGAACACGATGGAGGGAACATTTATAAAACGTTTAAGACGCACGGCTGTTTTGTAGTCATTGTGATGAGGATGATATAATCGAACTTGCCACGTTCGGAGATCCTGGGGCAATCACGGGTGATTGCAGCGTGGCTTCCGATCCCAGGAGCAGAACCACCTCGTTGCTGTGACGCTGCCATTATGAACACACCCCCACCTCACTACCCAGAGCCACCCAGCCACGTTCTGAATACAGGTCTTATTTTACGTATGATAAAGTGCTTTAATTTCAATTTACGGGTGTATTTTTACTGCCGGTTCCTTTATAATTTATGGTGCAGGCGGTCACTTTAAACGTTTGCATCGTTTTACAAGCAAGCTTCTGTTGTGCCAACCTTTTAGCTCGCCCCAATGTCGCACCGGTAAATCTCCGTCGACCGTGGTCAGTCCACTGCTGGATAACGGCCTCCTCAAGCTGCTGCCATCTCCCAAGATCCCCCATGTAGCACGTCACATGAGGGGATAGGTGGCCAGCACCATGTCCGGCCACCTTTGTCTCCCTAGTGGCGATGTTTACACACAGCACCAGGTACTCATTTGAGGCCGCGTCGACCTAGGGAAAGCCCAGGCAGGACAGGTTCAGAAGAAAGCAGATGAGAGCGATCGAGGGTATTTCTTGCATTATCATTAAGCCATTATCTATCCACAGCTGGATGAAGGGCCTCTCCAATGCGTCACCGTCTCCCACGGTTGCGTGACTGGGCAGGGGAGCTAATCCTCGTCGCTCCATCTCCCCCCAGGCGTGTGGGTGGGGAGGGGGGGTGCGTGGTGGGGGCTAAGTGACGGGATACCGAAAAGCTCTCAAATGGAATACCAGTGAGCTCCCTTCTTTAGTGTTCATAACATTTATGGTAGAATTTGCTTATCAGATGTGGGTCTATCATACCGTTTGAAATACCGCATTTAGAGAAAATGGGTCTTCCAGTCTGTCAGTCTATAGCTTGGAATCCCCGTGAGAGACCAGTTGGCAGCATATTGCTAAAAGTCTCCCATCAGAGGGTGATCTGTCAGTCTGATTGACCAGCCTCTCGTTCTTTGGCATAAAGACCCTATTGCAAAAGAGCAGCTCTTCAAATCAATTCTCTCACATCGATCCCACTTGCCCCGGCAGTGTGTTGGGGCTGCACGGGGGATCTTTGTCTTTGTTCTTGTGCTTCAATGTTGATTGTTTCATTTGGATTGGGGTTGTTCCCCCTCGTGTCTGTCTCTCTGTCATCCTGTCTCTGTGTCCCTATGTCTCTCCCTGTCGCTCACCCTCCCTCCCTCTCTCCCTCCGTGTTTGTCTTTAAGGAAGTGACGGCCATCTTAGGGGACGCTGGCAGATTTTTGCCGCTCTTAAGATTACCAGTTTCACGACCTTTCGGTGGATTCGACGCAGCCTTAATCATTTAATTTTTGCTGCTTTGGTTTTTATTGGTTGTTTTTCCTTTGGTTGTTGACATGCCGTTCTCTTCACGGCCCTTGTGCAGCGCTTCGTGACCTTCGGGTGAAAGGCGCTATATAAAATGCTATTATTATTATCAATACATCGGCAGTGTTTGTTTGCGACAATCTACACAACCGCCTGCGCGAGAAGCTTCCGCGCTCTTAAAAAGTGTAGTCATTCATCAATTTGTTCAACCATTCATGAATTGTTGAAGACTTCACTTAAGGGCGGCCGAGAGCCCCATTGAGATACGATCTCCGCGAGGGAAGCAGACCGCGTTCTCTCCAGTCATGCGTGCCTTCGCTCGCCCTCCTCCTCCAGTGCCCTCCGAGCTCCAGACGTCATGCCCAGTGGCCTACTCTGGTTGGCATCGGTCCTGCTGGGTGTCGGGAATTAAATGGGACACACTGCCCCCCGTGCAATCCTCCTACCCCCCCTCTTCTCTTCGTAACGCTCACTCGATAGCTACGCCACTGTGTGCGTCTCTACGTGAGTGTATGGGCCTCTATATTAGTGAATGGGTCTCCGTGTTAGTCAGTGGCTCACTATAATAATAGCATTTATAGAGCGCCTTTCACCCGAGGGTCACAAAGTGTTGCACAGGGCTACGGAGAGAACCGCATGCCAACAACGACAGAGAACGGAAAATCAGCAATTTTTTTGGGGTTTTTTTGTATGTCTGTTGGTCTCTGTGAGAGTCTGTGGATCTCACTAAAGTAACGCGGGGGTCATGGGCGCCAGCATAATGAATGAATTGGGGGGGGGTCTCTCCCTAAACTCGCCCCTCTTCTTCCCTCCCCCCCACCCCAAATTCGAATTTTGGCAGCTAGGGGCCCCTCCGACCCCGTTTGCCCTGCTGCAGTTGTACTGTCTCCACACCCGATAGCAACGCTGCTGAACAAACCCCAGATCGGCTTTTTTTTTACTCCCAACAATATTCTGTAATTTAATAATGTATAGCCCTTTGTTAATCCACTGGTGGATGGATGGCTCCCAATGCCACGCATGTCATTGGGTTTATTTTTTTGTTGATCAGCCATACTTCGCCACGCGGCTCAGCGCAGGTCGGTGGCGGCGTGGATGGGGGTGGTGACTGGAAGCGATGTCCACCTCCGTCGCCACTGACGTTCGCCGTGGCTGAGAATCGCGCTCCGGTCGCCCGGTTACTTCGCGGTCGATCGCGCTTTGCGTCAACCGGCTGAGCCAACGCGCCCACGATTTAGAGTTCGAGGTCACCGTAATTAAAGATGATTTAATTAGCGTGACCTCTGACCCTTCGCTGCCCGTCTGCATCGCGTCTCAATCCCGGCCCGCCCGCCGCCTGCCTCCCTCTTTGTGTGGACGGCGCGCGCCGCCACTCCGCGTCTCTCCGCCCGCGCGACTTGTCTCCCGACACAATGCCGCTCCCCGAAGGCAAACCCGCAAATTTCCATCACGTGCCGTGTGTTTTGTTTTTACGTTGTTTTTCCTGTCCTGGCCCAATCCCATCCTCGATCTTATTCTCTAATGTCCCCCCCCTCCGTGCCGGTTTTGTCTCCCCCCTCTCCTGTCCTCCCGCCCCCCCTCCTCATGCTCCCCCTCGGTTCGTAGACGTTGCCTATGCCTCCTCCGCCGCCGCCGCACAATGCGAGATGATATTACTAATGCATGCGCGTGGATCGCGCTTAATTTTTAATGAACGCATTCTTAAAATAATTATGTGGGCAAGCTGCCGCGTACGTACGGAAAATACGCGCGCGCGACCGCGGAGCGCGCGAGCTGCCTCCCGTCAGGCCGCGTCTCCCCTCCCCCCTCCACAGCACCCTACGTGTTTGCACATCGCGCCTTCGAAAGTCCCTCATCATTTACAGGCTCGTTATCGTCGACTCTACCATCGTTATCGTAACGTGCACGATTTATGATCCGGCACCGACTGATGCTTCCGAGCCACTTGCCCACCGGTGGTCGGTCCGCCCCCTGTCACTCTCCTGTCGCTACGGCCGTGGTTATATTTCCCGTCAACTTCGTCCTGAGGACTCGGGCTACCGAGACTGACTGTTACGTCTCCTCCGTTCTGTGATCAACCGTCATCGCACTGCAGCTCACACCGACTCACACGCCCGCCCGCTCACACGCCCGTTCGCTCACCCGCCCGCTCATTGGTGCCGGCAATAACGCCTGGCTGCCTCCTCCGCCTCTCTGTGCTTTCCTCGCTACGCCTCTGAGTCGTTCTCTCGTCGAACGAGCACCTTCGACAGTGAATGAATGTGTGCGCGTTATAAATGTAAAATTATTTTTATTATTAGTCACCCACCTACCCGCTCACTCGCCCACCCACCCACCTGTGAGGGACCCGATCTAGCACGCTTTGCATGTTGTTATTACCGGTTTAAACGGCCGCTATCCAGGTTGACCTGGGTTGACCGGTCGCCCTCCAATGGTGGGGGTAGTGGAACATAATTTGTCTTTCCTGACGCCAGCCTCCTTTAGTCGGAGGGTCTTCGGATCGTTATTTATCTGGAACCTCCCCCCAAACCTATTCACCAAGGGAGACCCTAGGAGGAGTGCTTGACTGGCGAACTCCAGATCACATAGCTCTGGGGTTCACTGGAACACGCCAAGCCCTCCACCCCGTTAGCACAGTTCAGATGCGCCAGTGGAAAAACGGGGTACGTGGCATAAGTGTGGCCAGGCCATTGTTTCCATGGGTACGTGGGGCCTATGGAGGCCCAGCAATGCGCACCTGTGCTGGGCTAGCCCGGTTGTTCCCCACTGTCTGTGGAAATGAGGCATCGGAGTCCTTCAGAAGACAGAGGTCACGCCTGCTGTGGAGAGAGCCACTCATGCAGAGATGACCTTTGTGGGTTGCCTTTCATTCCCCGTTTTCATCATCCGCCGCTCCGAGACCTTGTTGGTTGTGTTTTATCTGTGTATATTGATACAAAAGATAAAATACAAAGATCTCGCCGTATAGCCTTTACAGGCTATTGTGCGGGAGTGCGATGCGTGGTTAGCAGGTTCTCCCCACGACATCGTAGGGAGGCTTTCATCCAGCAGTGGAGAGTGGATAAACACCATTGTTGATGATGATATACTGTGAGGAATATCGATGGAAAGGTGGGTGGGCGCTCATCCAGCAGTGGATGGATCGTGCCTCCTGCTGGTGTTGCGTTACGTACAACTGGGTCTCGTTGCCACCTCGGCCTCGGTGTAGATTCTCCACGCACCTCGACGGTTAAAAATAACCGATCCGAATCTCGACCTGGATTAGCTAGAGTTCGCCTAATTCCAGGCGATGGCAACCGCTTCGGAAAGGCCTTCGTCAAGCAGTGGATGGACCATGGCCGATCCCAATGGTGACTACAGATTCTTCATGCAACAATGGTGAAAAAAGACGATTCTTGAATCGAATCAGAACCTGACATGGTGACCACCGCATCTAATTTCAAAGAGGGACAGACGGGAAAATGTACACAGCTGCCTTTTTAGAATCTTGCCAAAGCTGCGGGTTTAATTTAACAACATAATTAGCATTTGTACTGATGTAGGTTTTTACGGCTCAATGCATGATAATTGCTTTTAAAAGCTGTTATTTTGGGATAGCCTTGTCGAGTGCTCTCCCTCGCGACGTTTTGCTTTCCACGTTGGAGACATCTTCAGGCGTTTGCAATCGGAACTCGGAAAGCATTAAGATGCCTCCAATGTGGGAGGCAAAACGGCTATTCTGAAAGAACAGCTTTGAAAAGCAATTATCATAATTAGTGTCTGGCATTTTCATCAAAAATGAATTGAGAAGCTTTGGCCTGAATCTGCCTACGAGATTGAAACGCCTCTCTGAAGCCCTTTGATTCCCTTTAAACAATAAATAAACCAAAGCCAAATTTCCCTTTTATAGTTGCAACTGGCTGAGGGTGTTTTTTTTCTTCTGCTGCCTACGTTACGTATATTTTATATTGATCTCCCCTTTATCGAAAGGTGTTTACCGTGTGATCAAACGGCACTGAGCTGTGACTCACTAACAGCCAGGGTTTTAAGGGCTGGGCTGGCGGCCTGGCCGCCACCTGGGTTTCAATCCAAGCAGCCAACCAACCGTGGTTAAATCAGTCCCAACTGCCTTCACCATCTTCAGTCAGCATCGTCGGCTTGGAACTATCCACTGCTGGATGAAGAAGACCCCAAGCTGTCGCCATCGCTCACCGTTTCCCTAAGCCGCAATGCGTCGCGCTACTCCTAACGAACACATTTCATCGCTCCGTCTCCGAGCGGGTTACCCTTTCCGGTGGATGCGATTAGCTGTCCTTCTCTCCCCGCCTCATTCAGTGATTGGTCACAAATAGGGTTTGCGATGCAATTAAAAAGATTCTACTCTCGGGATAACCGTGTCGAGCGTTGGACCTTTCGACGCGGCTGTCCCAAAAGAAAAGCGCTTGAGAGCAGTTCTCATACATCGAGCCCTTAGAACGTACGGCGATACGTCCGCGATGCGTTTTCGAACGAATACGCGGTGACGCCCAAAACGGGGGTCGGAGAACACACGACACAGCGCGAGAAACGCGTCGCGCCTGCTGGAGTCGCCGCCTTTAGCTAATTAACGCCTTACGTCATGGGTTTCGTTTAGATGAGTGCTATTGATTAAGGAGCTGGAAGCGGCAACGTGCCCGTTAATGCGCCGCCGCCCAGACTGCGTTCAAGGCCAAGTTAGAGCGAGAGCGGGAACGAGACTGAGAGAGAGCGAGTGAGAAAGAGCTTCTATACCCGACGAGGCCGCGCTGTCAAATCGCTCCACAGGACAGCGTCTCAAACCCCCGGCGAGTGTTCGATACAAAAGCATCGGCGTGCGTTTTTTATTTTTCGGCCCGCTCGCTCCCCCGTTCGCTCGTTTATTAATTAATGCGCTCGGTTGTGTCAGGTGAGTGTTCCGCAGCCTTCTCTTGCCGATGCGAACGATTTTTGTTCGAGGTGTTTTTTAAATTAGTTTTCTTCCGAGGAGACCGGTAACAAAATAATTCCATCCAAAAAAACTATAACGTATCGATGTACTTTTTCGTGATTCAGTGTATGAGAAGCTTTCACATTCCTCGTCTGAGAGAGGGCGCGAATATTACCAACGCTTGCCGACAGAGGTTGGAGGCGCTCGCGCGCTCGCTCCGTCCGTGCGTGCCGGGCGGCCGCGGTAATGCCGGTGAATACGGCGCAGGGTCACCGCGGCGCCACCGCTCTAAATTTGTGCCGCTATTCAGGACTTACCCCTACGTAAAACCAAAAAAAAGTCAGTCTTCCCTAAGACTTGGGCAATAGAAAAAAAAACGGCGTTAAAAGCGTCCACTGCAACGACGTGCTTATAGTCGTTCTCTCGTCGAATTAATTACCTTTGACATTGAATGAATATGCGCGCGTTATAACTGTAAAATTATTATTATTATTATTATTGCGTGTCGCGACGTGTCGCACGACGCAGCAGGTATCGCAATTATCGCTAATTAAACACTCCCGCCGAGAAACGCGCGCTGGAAAGGGGTAAAGGGCTTTACGGGAGGCGTGCGAGCGCGTCATTTTTCTATCTCCCTCGCTTTGAGTAGTCGTGTCCGAGCGCAGACGGACCCCCCCCACCGCGAGTGCTGTCACGCTGAGCGGTCTTCTCGGCGCAGGCAGCGGTTGCCCCCCCCCCCCCGACAGCCGCTTTGACAGTCCGACAGGCGAGACAACGAGAGTCTGACAGGAGAGAGAGAGAGGCGGAGAGGGGAGAGACGGGGCGGTTAGTCTCCCTCCGGAGAGCAGATCTGTGAGTTCCCTCTCCGCGCGTCATCTGACAATCGGCTTGGCTGCTGTTTGACCGAGACTTTCCCTGCCTCATCCGCCGACTCCCTGTATTTTTTTTCTAACTGCCTCCTCGTCCACATCGTCATCTTGCTGATCATCGTTCAAATCATGCTTCTCGTGGTCTGATGTGTAGCCATCGTCATCGTGAGCCTTACCCCGATCCATCTGAACGTCTTCACTCTCATCGCTCCTCTTCGCCATCAATCCGCGTCCCAATCCTTATCATCATCTTCCTCCCTGTTCTTCCCATTTGTTTCTCTTCCCTTTCGAGTGCCGCCTCCCGTTCCCGCTCACCGACCGCGTTCTCCAACTTCTCTTTTCGCTGCCACTCTCCAGCGTGCAGCAGCATTTTGAGCCCCGGCCGGAGGTGGTCCGTTCCTCGGCACGTATAACCTTATCGTGCTGCTTCTCCGCAGCCTCCCTTCTCATTCCTCGTTCTCTAAAAGTAATCGGCCTCCTCCTCCTTTCACTCCATCCTCTCCTCAACTCCTTCTCGCTTCCACCTCCTCCGGGAACTCCGCCTGCTCCTCCTGCTCCTCCTCCCGCTCCTGACAGCCCGTGAGCGCCAGTCTCCCCGCAGGGCGGCGGTGGGAGGGAGAGCGCGGGGAGAGGGCGAGCGGCGCGTCTTTGTCTGCTCCTCCCACAGTTCGTGGCGACGAC
>JAZEWU010000035.1:6053142-6066362 GCA_036362915.1 Geotria australis
TTTTTTTTATATATATAATCCGAGCTGTGGAGAGAACGGCATATCAACAACGGGGAGACAGAAAATTGAGAGTCAAGCGATAGCGATGAGTTGCGCTTCACCTGATGTAGGACTTCACGGCTCGAACCTCGATCACCGATTGTCGTCACCCTCCAGCGAGGCTCCCTACCCAAGCCCGCTTGCTTTGCTTAACATCCGACACCTGCCGGCGCATACTGCCCATTGCGCGAGAAGTCACGAACAAACAGACCCGACAAAGAAGACCTCGGTATTTTGATCTTCCGCGAGACTAATGGGCAACATCTCTCAACCGCATCCGCCGCCGCACGCACTATGCGGCAGATGCGTTGGGGGACTTAACGCACGAATGGAACATTGAAACCTCTCCGGCGGCGCGCGGCAGTGCTCGCCCAAAACGGACCACGCAACGCGTAAATGACCGAACGCCCGAATCACACATTCACCCGACTCAACCTGCACCTGCAAGGACTATTGTAGTCGATGCTCGACGCCGACATGAGCCGTACGAAAGACAAGACCCCGTTGCGCTTTACCTGCTGTGACGCACACGGATTAGAAGCGCGGACGTTGGCGCGGGATCAAACGCGACGAGAGTCGAGGAGTGCGGAAAGGGGGCTCGGCGGGGCGCGTGCCTGGGATTACGCCGCGAGAGGGGACCGCCGGGGACGGCACGCGGATTTAGAGGTCGCACACACGCCGGAGGCAGCGGAGGACAGCGCGTTTACAAACGGAATCTAACGTCGCGTTGTGAATGTAGCTTTCGAGTCGGTGCTCGTACCGCGAGCAAATTGATGCATCTTTCCACCGCTATTGTAAAAACTCGTCCAAATTAAGGACGAAAGATTCCCGAATGTATGGCTTTTAATAAACTGTCGGAGCAAGTACTGTTAGCCAGCACTTATGAAGGCCGGCACGGCACATGAGGCAGTGGATGCCCACCCTACGCCCTTTCCACTTTTGTCTCTCGAGTGGCAATGTTGACACACTGCACTGAGGGTGAGTCGACCTAGGGGAGACCCAGGACAGTTTCAGCAAATCGTCACTGGTGTTGCCCGCGAGTTGGAATCGAACTTGGGCGGCCAGGTTTGTAGAGCAGCGCGCTAACCACTGCGCCACCACTCCCCACAATACCGCTTAACACCACTTGTGTCACGCATAATTCCTGCTATTAAGTGCTTTGAGAGCCGGTCATAAAAGACTATAATGGGAATGTCTGTGTGTGCCGTTCTGTATATGGTGCATGTGTGTGCGCGTGTTATGATAATGACTGCGTACAGATTACACAGCTGTACCCCGGGGGCGGTGAAGATAGAGGTGTACTGTTTATTAATGGAGCTTAATGGTCTATGCTAATGTTTTGCTGTCTGACCGCAGAGTTCAGAAGTTGACGGTTTGATAGTAATACCGTAATAATTATTTCGAACACTTGGTATCCACGCTACTCCTACAGCGCAGGGCAGGCACCCACCACTATCGGCGGGAGGGCCTCCACTAGAGGGAGCTCTGGAGAGCCCTTCTACATCAGGAGATCTCTACCTCTGCGCATCAAGGTTCCCCTTGGCACACTCGGGTCTGGTCTCGTGGCTCACTGATCGGTCGCGACCCACCAGATGAGAACGTTGGCTCGAGGGCATTAATAATAGTAGCATTTATAGAGCGCCTTTCACCCGAGGGTCACAAAGCGCTGCACAGGGCTTCGGAGAGAACGGCACGCCAACAACGACAGAGAACGGAAAATCGGCAACATTTTGACCCCGTGACATCGTTATCGCAGTAGAGGGACTCATGCGCATTGGTTGCTGTGGCATTCGCAGCCAGAAGCCAAAACTGTCCGTGACCTGGTAATTAAACTATGCACCGAATGTCATCAGATCTTGGAATCTGAGCAGGGCTATACCTGGTGAGCAACTCAGATGGACCGTGCCTTGGAATACGAGGTCTTGTAGGGTTTGGCCGTTTGACCGTATTTTGCCGATTTTTCACACGGCAGGAATGGGCTCTTGAATCCAACTGTGCGGAGCTTTTGAATGTCATCCCCTCATATGCGCTGCGGGTTTTCTCCGGGGTCCGATAATGTATACTACACGAAGCCATACTGCCATTAATGTAATTGTCTAAACATCCCAATGTAGCCATAACCTCCTAAATAATAGAACAGTCTTGAGACTCACTGAGGTTTTCCTACATTGATAAATAACTCTACCATGGTGGGCACTGTCAGAGAGACGTCTCTGCAGCTAGAGAGAGGCAGAGCCAGGTTTAACCAGGTCGGCAACACAGACACTCTTTCGGCACCCGGCACACCACAGCAAAAAAAATACACTCATTAATTATTTGGCCGATAACATCATAATATATAGGAAGCAGTGTGTGGCAATATGGCGCCGGCAAAACCGCCTTGCTGCCTCCACCTCTCTGCGTTTTCCTCGCGTCGAATGAGTACCTTCGACAGTGAATGAATATGTGCGCGTTCTAAATGTAAAATTATTATTATTATTAGTTGCACGTCTCGCTGTGGCTATCGGCTACTATTCACCAGGCCCACTCCAGTCGTCCACCAGTGAAAATATTGAGTGAGGAATGAATCCCTGGAGCGACAGACGGCCGTGTGCGTCTCGGCGGGGCCCCCTCGCCCGCGCGAATAAAGGACGCCGCGTGCCCGTGAATGGGAGCGATAACGCTGGATTAGCGGAACACTTGGTCACCACCGCCGCCCGCAGCTCAGCCCGTGAACTTGACATCTGTTCTGCTTGGATGGGGAAAGCAATTGTAGGCATGCGGTGGGACTCGGTGGTGGTGCTTGTAACGCCCGTGGTCACGGTGGTGGTGCTGGAGGCGGTGGTGATGGGCAGCGGTAGCTCGGTGGTTAGCGCGCTGGGTTACAAAAAAACCTGGTGACCCGAGTTCATATCCCGCTCATGGCCAACACCAGTGAAGATTTTCTGAACCGGTTTTGGGCATGTTGAAGCACACAAGCAGCAGCAATAGTGATAGTAACAGCAGCAGTAGTAGCTTTGGCGCGGTGAGTAGCGCTGCCGCCCCACAGCAAGAATGTCCCAGGTTTGAATCCCGGCTCGGGTGCCTTTCTGTGTGGAATTTGCACGTTCTCCACGTGTCCACTTAGGTTTTTACCGGGCCCTCCGGTTTCCTCCCACAGTCCAAAGACATGCTGCTGTTTAGGTTAATTGACCTGCTGACTAAATTTCCCACCGGTGATGGACTGGCATCCAATATATATATATATATTCCTGCCTTGCGCCCTGTGTCTGTCGGGATAGGCTCCGGCTCACCGCAACCCTGTACATTATTTAGCGGTTTCTGATCGAATGACTAAATGAATAACAGCAGCAGCTGAAATGACAACAGCATCAGCAGTAGCTCTCCGCAGTAGAAGCAAAGAGAGCAGAAGGAATGCCACAGCGAGGGACGACCACCGACCGCTTGGGTAAACACCGTGCGGTGGCGGCGTGCGCGCGTGGCCCGGGGCCCGGGATGTATTTTTAGCGGCCGCGGCGGGCGGCTCGCTCTGGAAATACCCGTCGCTCACGTGCGCGTCGCGGGCGGCGTCTGGCGGCACGTCGCTCGAGCCACGGGCTGGCGGGCCGCGCTTTGGATGGTGGATAGCGTGGGTTTTCGCCGGGCACTCCGGTTTCCTCCCACAGTCCAAAAACATGTCACTGCATAGGTTAATTGGCTTGCGGACTAAGTTGCACCACGGTGCCCTGTGATGGACTGGCGTCCCATCGCGGGTGTAGCCCTGCCTTGCGCCCCCTGTGTCTGGCCGGGTTGGGCTCCGGCTCACCGCGACCCTGTACAGGATTAAGCGGTTTCTGACAATGCGATGAGAGATGAGACAAAGTTACAATTTGTAACGCGCGGCACGGTATTTTTTTTTCGACGCCCGAAGGTATTCGTCCGAAGAGAGAACGACTCGGGAGGTGCGGGGAAACCGCAGGAGAGGCGGGGAGGAGGGGAAGGCAGCCACGCGGTTAGCTTGCGCCAACATTTTCCAGGTACCGCGTCCCTATACAGGGGGTTTACCGTTGTGCTTTCAAAGGTGGCCGTTTAGTTCCGTGATTCTGGGCCACTTTTCAGACAGTGGTAAAATCACTTCAAGTGGCTGTTCAGCTTCTCGGGATCCTGACTCACGCTGACAACCCGGAGGTCGCCTGATTGCAAGTCTCCGCTAGCGTTCCCGGCGAACTCTGAACCGGTGATCGAAAAGGTTGTTCTCCCAGCGTGGGTGTTGAAACGATGGCGGCAGTTTTATTCAATTTCCCCACTGACTCTGTCCAGACAGCGGTATAAATGAGTACACCGCGGCGTGTACTGATGAAGCAGCCTTAATCATATAAATTGTTTTGTTCCTTTGGTTTTTATTGGTTGTTTTTTTTCTTTCATTGTTGACATGCCGTTCTCTTCACGCTTTGTGACCCTTTGTGACCCTCGGGTGAAAGGCGCTATATAAAACGCTATTATTGTTAAATTATTATTAGTTGCACGTCTCGCTGTGGCTATCGGCTACTATTCACCAGGCCCACTCCAGTCGTCCACCAGTCAAAATATTGAGTGAGGAATGAATCCCTGGAGCGACAGACGGCCGTGTGCGTCTCGGCGGGGCCCCCTCGCTCGCGCGAATAAAGGACGCCGCGTGCCCGTGAATGGGAGCGATAACGCTCCCATTCACGGGCGCTCCCCCTTTCTCTTTGGCAACATTTTGCCTCCCACTTTGGAGGCCCGCGTAATCGCAGGCAAGCGGCTAAAGCACGTGTTGGAAGCCAGGCTGTCGACTGTCCCGGTTCGGTGCGTGATGCGCGTCCCGGCCTCGGAACTCGCCGCCACCTCCCCTGCGTGGGGACCCGTCGTGTAGCGGTGAGCGTGCTGCGCTACGAACCGAGTTCGATTCTCGCCCATGGCCACCAACACCAGCGACGATTTTTTTTAATCGGTCCTGGGCCCCCCGCTGTCGACTCGGCCTCAAATGAGTACATGGTCCGGTGTATAACCATTGCCACTAGGGAGACAAAGGCGGCCTAGCATGGTGCTGTGCACCCACCCCCTTTGCGCGCCACGCTGGCCTTCCATAGGTGCCCCTCGCTAATCAGCACTTGACCCCACAGTCTGTGTTAAGGCTGTACGGGGGATGTTTGGATGTTTGTCTTTGTGTGTGTGCTGGAGTGTGTGCGTCCACGTGGCCTGATTTATGACACCTGCCCAGGCCGGGAGCCAATATGTCACCGTGCTGTGACTAATGCTCGCTATCTCGTCCCCATCGTATTGTTGCACCCATTATTTATTGACGGCGCTGTTTTTGGTCCGATAGCGCTTGAAAAATAGACACGCTGGCGTTGTTGTTGCCGCCGCCAACCGGCACTGCTGCTGCCACCGCTGCTGCTGCTGCTGTCACTAATGCTCTCACGGATAATAATAATAGTCAAAACATTATAAATGGTATTTAGAACGCGCACATACTCGTTCAGTGTCGAAGGTATTAATTCGAAGAGGGAACTGACTCGGAGGCGCGAGGAAACCGCAGAGAGGCGGAGGAAGGCAGCCAGGCGGTTTGCCGGCACCAACATATTGCTAAACATTGCATCCTATATATGATGTTGTTATCGGCCGATTAATTAGTGTTTTTTTAGGTTGTGGGAGGAAAGTGCACGGAGCCGGCCACCTGACTAAACATATTTCCTGGGCGTCTCTCTGTTGACTAGCTGGTGTGGCACAGAAAAATAATAATCTACTTTTGTAACGCGCGCATTTTCTCCGGGCGCGTTGCACCCGTTGATTCGGAGGCGCGGAGCCCTGCTCAGTCGGTTTGTTGTGAGTCGGTGAAGAGGTCACTTTTTAAGAGTTTTTTGAAGGCTGTGGGGGACTGTGTTTGACGCAATAGGTGTGGCAGGCTGTTCCAGGTTGAGCACCGAGGAGACAAAGGCGGCCAGCCGTGGTGTTAGTTAGTCCCACCCCTCGTGCAGCGCGACGGCTTTAACAGCCGCTCGCTAGCAGCACTTGCCCTAACAACGTGTGTGGGCTGTACGGGAGATCTTTTTGCTTTATTTCCGTGAGATCCTGCGGTGGCTGTGAGTGAGTGTATTGTACGCGCGTGTCGAAGGCGCATGTTTGCGTGATTCGTATGATGTGTGTGAGCGAGCGAGCGGGCGTGCTTGAGAGATTTATGTCCGCGTGTGTCCGTGTTCGAGTAATTTTACACTCTATGTGTGCGCGCGCACACAACAGATGGCATACTGCGTCTGACATTTTTCAAAAGTGCGTCGTATATACAGTATGTACATTTTTTCGCGACCGTCAGTTGTACAAAGTGCGGCGGAGCTGTTCCCAAACGATCGGAGTGCGATTCATCCATTGTCAGAAACCGCTTAATCCTGTGCAGGGTCCCGGCGAGCCGGAGCCTATCCCGGCAGACGCAGGGTGCAAGGCAGGGCTAGTTCGCGATTGCACCTCTAATGCCCCTTTACCGTTTATTATTTTCCCGTTTTCAGGATTAAAAACTCACGATCGTTCCCACGTTGGGTGTCGAGGCGCGGCGCGGGCGGCGTCCCCCTCCGAGACAGTGCTCCGCCGGAGACACCCCCCGCACTTCACCACGGGATCACTCGACCCCTCGACCCTTTGGCCGACCCCATCGCCCACCCCACCGCCGACCCCTTGACTGACCTCTCGCTGCGGCCGCCATGTATCCCGAGTCGGCGACGGACTCCCCGGCGCGGCTGTCCGTGCGGCAGACGGGTTCTCCCAGCATGCACTACCGGTGAGGTCGCGGCACGCGCACGCAACTCGTACGCACGCCGGCACGCACGCGCCCGCACGCGCCCGCACGCGCCCACATGCACGCCCCCACATGCACGCGCCGAGCCCTGCCTCACCGGCAGCTGAGAAACCGCTTAGTTCTTGAGATAAATTGTATTGAGCTTGTAATCCCGTGATGGAGATGCGCTTTGAAAATTCCTCCACCGGCTGAGTTCACTGGGATGGTTGGTGATGGTTGGTTACGGTTATGGGGGATTGCTTGTAGTGGTAACTGGTTGCCTCGTCAGTCACGGTTTGGATTATGAGAGGGGATAGTACTCTGGTCTGCTTGGCTGGTTGGTCGGGGTTTGGGGTCATTCATAAGGCGAGGCCTCGTGCCTGGTTTAGCCAGTTGGGCAGGATTTAGGGTCAGTGATAGGGCCAGCATTGGTGTGTGGTTGGCAAGTTGATCAGGATTTAGGGTCAAGGGATCAGGCTTGTACTAGAGGCTGGCTATCTAGTTTGGGGTAGGACTCACGTTTGCTTGGCTCGTTTGCGCCACCCGCATGCCGCTTGCACATCCTCCCCATCAGAGTGCGCCTCTATCAAGCTGCTGGGAGCTCCTTGTTTCTGTGCTCAGGGCGCCGTCTAGTGGCGGTGTCGCCTCACCGTTCAACGCCTGTGCTTGCTGCTCACACACAAGCCGACGCGCGCACACACAAGCTCACGGCGCGCTCTCACGCGTAAATGTAGACGGCATGCGCGCGGTAGCGGCGGACTGATTCACCCTCCCAGGCGATCTCTGGGAATTGTCCCGATTCAGGGCTGCGATTGGATTCACCGATCGGTTCTTTGTGAACATTCCGGTGAATGACGGCGCCTCGAGTGGCCGCGAGGGTCACGGCACACGCGGCGCATCAAGTGTGTGAGGATCGGTTATTTCTGATTTGTACCAAGAGTTAAGGGTTTACTGTACTTCGGGAATAATAATATTAGTCGTGAAAGCCTGCGTACAATTAGACTCAGCCGGTAGGTTTACATATTCTCAGATTGGAAATCGCAATCCCTCAAATCGTGACGGTTCACCTGAATCGCTGGAAGGAATGAATCATCGTAGCTCACCGCGGAACGCTGCCACCGTCTCGCCCGGGCACGAGCGCCGCGCGGTTGGCGCGGCTGGCGCAAGGTAGGTTCCCGGCCGATGTCAATTGCAGTGAAACACATGTGTGGCTTTGTCTCCTCTTGACGCATGCCTCACGAGATACGGGAGCCCCAAGAGCCAAAAGCGATTCTACAGGTATGACCGCGGAATCTGTGCGAGGATCGCACGCAAAACCTCAGCGGCCGTGCTTGCGCGCTTGTTGTTGTCGTCGTTCCTTCCGTACTTCCTCGAGGGAGCCGCCCGTCGTTCATCGGCTACCTGGATTAGAGTCCAAATCCGCAGTCGATTTCTGTTGTCAGAAAACACGGAAAAGTGATATGGTGCGGGATGGTGCCGTGTGGGGGGGTGGCGGGTTGGGGTTGTGGGGGAGGTTCGGTGGTTCTCCTACTCGAGTTGTGTGGTTCGCGGAACCGCACTCTGATTGGTATGATTGTCGGGGCGTGTGGAGAGTTGCTGGGCTGCTCGGTGCCAGGGTAAGTAGTGATGGCAGGGCTGCAATGTGCGTGAACGTCCACACGGAGGCAGCGTCGCTCCATTTATTCTGGCTCCATATCCAACACCCCGCAGAGGTCAGTTGGAGGGGGGTTGCTGACTGATGGTGGCTTAATGTCGACATGTATCGATGTGTCATTGGTTCGTGACTGAAAAAATACTCCTGTTAACGGATGAGTGCTTGCCTGCTAGAAACCTACTTTCTGCACTGTCACCTATAGCACCACCTCAGGCTAAGTTCAGATGTTTTGTTGCCACTGTCGTTGAGTTGACAACAGAAGTCGAACCGAAGTCTCGGGGACGGCTGTGACCCACGGGGCATCATTTCTCACTTCGTATTTGTCAGGAAACCTGTGGACTCTTGCGGCGGCCGCGTCCGTATTAAGAGGTAATACTGGACGTGGTCTGCCTAACGCGGTGCGCTGCCGCACGGCACACGGGGGCACACATATCTTTCTGGGATTGCAAAGATGCTTAGCGTGAGTTCTATTCTTACGGCCTATATCTATTCTTTCCGCAGAGACTCATAAGGTCCGCGACAGATGGGTCCTCTCCACCTGTTTGCCACGGCCTGTTGTTGTCGTTTAAATAATCGTTTAAACCACTTTGAACTCCGTCTATTTTTTGTTTCCTTTTGTGAATTTTTTTCCCACACTCAACAACATCAGTACAACCTACATCCTACAATTAAGTTATTATCAATACACGTTGATTTTTTTGTTATTCTTCATAGGCCAGGTAAAATGTATTGCTGGGCCAGACCTGGCCCGTGGGCCGTATGTTGCACACCCTTGATCTAAACGATAATTTTGGAGGTCAGTTTTACAGGCTCCTCTTACCCATTGATTCGCATAACGATCAGTTGATTCGTTAAACTTGATTGTAACGCACAGGATACGCGTGTCAAATTGCGGGTTGCCAATAGATTAGGAAAATACATTTGGCCTACGGTATATATACGTTTTGATTTTGAATCTCAAACCGTTTGAGGATTTTTCTTGAGAGCTGCTCTTTTAGGATAGCGGAAAGACATCACAAGAAGCCTTACGGTGCCTCCAACGTGGGAGGCGAAACGTCGCGAAGGAGAGAGGAGAAACGCTCGACACCGCTAGCCTGGAAGAACAGATGTTTAGAGCAATTCCCATACGTTATATACGATAAACGTGGTGGGAGCGGCGGCGTGGCGGCGAGCTCAGCGCGCCGAGAACCGGGAGCGAGTTCAATTAATTCCCGGTGGCTAACCGACAAATTAAACCCGCGCGCTCCGACACGGCCATCGTGAACCGCCGGGCCACGTTTGTGGTCGTTGCTGTAACTTGAACAGAGGCGCTAAGAAGACCACAATGGGTGGGCTCGTGCGAAAATAAGCGCGTGCGTGCGCGCTCAGAAATGTATACGGTGGGCGTTGACACGCTCGTGAGCTCTGCTCAGCCTGCCCAAGATAGCGCGGAGAGTTTGGGCAACGCGTCACAACAAACCGGGTCACAAGTTTGAAGCCTGCTTGGTGTTCATCATCGCCATCAGCATCTGTCCCCTCTAGGGGTCGGTAAATCGAGCACCAGCTAGTGGCGTGGCTGCCACACCCATGAGCGCGTTTTATAACGTGTACCCCAGGCTTCTTCTTCTTTGCGATTCTTTGAAGCGCGATGGTTAAATTACAGTTTCCCATATCTTTACACAGTTCTTTGCATTTTTATTGAACTCTGCGAGGTATTTTGAGCTGCAGAGGTTGGGTAGTAGAGCGCAGACAAGGCAATGTTCCATAGGATGGTCTGCTCCACATTCACAGGTGTTTGGGCCGGTCTTGTAGCCCCATCTGACCAAAGCAGCTTTTGATCGTCCCGTTCTAGTATAACGGCCACACCTATGAGCACATTAACAAAGTGTACCCAGGCGTGGCAGTGTGGGCCTTTCCCCACATGCAGGTGAAAATCCATCCACCATTCATTCAGTATCGGTCTCTGTTTAATCCCGTAAAGGGTTGCGCGAAACTGGAAGAAATCCTAGCAGACGCAGGACGCAAGCCAGGGCTAGAGCCAGGTTCGGACGCCGGTCCATCGCAAGGCACCGGGGGAAAATTCAGTCAGTAGACCTATTACCCTAAGCAGCAGCATGTCCTTGAACCGTGGCAGGTAATCAGAGTGCCCTGCGAAAACCCACTCGGACACGGGGAGAACGGGAAAATAAAATCAGAGCATCAGGCCACACCCCAAATAACACCACCTTCTATAACAGCAAGGCTGAGTGGAATCGCCACAGCCAACACGGCATAGGCCAGAGCGCATCGAGGTCCGGAGAAGCCCCCTGTGCGCGCTGGGGGGTGGGGGAGACCGCGGGGTGCGTGCACGACGCCTAAATTTATCGGTGCCGGCAGGGGTGCCGGGGTTGGCGGAGCGTGGGGAGCAGGAGCCCTCTCTCTGTTACTGTAAACACCGCAGCTCTGTCATCCTCCAGGGGCCCCCCGCGTGCCTCCTGGTGTTTTTTTTCCGACCTGCCCCCGTGTGCCCCCCGCTAAGCCACCGTGAATGCCTGTAATGTCTGTTTGTAGCGTGTGTGTGTGTTGAGTTGTAGTCTGTGTACAGTCATGTCTTTGTGTGGTTGTGTGTAATTTATCTCGGCCCATGGCACCTGTGTCTGTCCCGTAATGTCCTGTAAGCGAGCCTTCGACACTTCACGTGGGCTCACGTTTCACCTGGCCTGGCACAAGCACGGTGGCGATGTCACTGCCACTTTGTGGAGAACGGTGGTTGTTAATGTGTGTGCGTGATAATGGACCGGTGCTGTAGTGCAGTACAGTCGTGTCTTTGTGTGCGCGCGTGTAGTCTGTGTTGATGGCCGCCTGTCTAAACAACAGCGCGTGCCGCGGTGGCTGCGGCGTCGGGTTACGGTGCCGAACGCGGAGGCGGCCGCGCCGCGTGCCACCGTCGCTCCGCTACCAAGAATAACAATAAATCGCTTAGAATGCGCCGGCACCGAGCGGTCTCGGTTCACTCTCGAAGGAACCCGGTCACGCCACCTGCCCGTCGCACCGTCTCTCAGACGTCTTCTCACGAGACTCCTCGCCCACGCCCCACGCTCTCCGCCGGCACCTGCGGGCAGCCGAGCGTCCGGCGGGGCGAGGAAGCGTGTCGCGCGCTCTCGCTCGCTCCCTACGACGAACCGCGTGGCCGCGACGCCCGGCGCGTCGCTGACAGATGGCTCCGCGTGATAGTAATAAGTGAGATTGTCCTTCTGCGTGTCCGCTCTGGGCACTCGGGGTGGGGGAGGATGGGGGCGGGCGACAATCACGGTTGGAGAGGCCGCGAGAGCCACAGAACTAATCCCACCAGCTGACGCTGGGATTATAACGCGACGGGGAGCCGCGGCGCCAAGAGAGGATCGCGCGGTGGGGTCGGAGGCCCATCACGGCCATCGATATCTGGAACGACCGCGTGTCGCATTATATCGTCGTCGTCATCGGCCAAGTCCTTCCATGTGCGGTGTGCCGATGCCGGGGTCCGAGAGAAACGGAATTTCGATCCTCTATATGTCCTGTACATATGGCAGAATTGACAAATAAAGTTGAATCGAATTGAATTATCGTCAGCCAGCGAGCCGGTTCGTCCGAGTACGTCCGACACGGCGGCGTATCGCGACGATTTCTCCCCAACTTCCGAACACGCGCACAAATCACTCGCGATACGAATTTGCGGTTCTAATTGCGCGACGTGCCAGGCCCAAGTACGGGTCTCTGGTTTTCCACATCGCTCGACAAAGCAAATAAACATTGCAGGGAACGACCCTGCAGGGAAGGAAAAAAAACACGGCGAAACCGCGCGTGCGTTTTTCGGGGGAAAGCGGAGGGACCGATATGGCGGTGCGTTCGTGGGGGTTGCTCCTGGCTCCGTCCCCGTGGGCCTGCGCTGATAATGGGTGTAATGGTCTCCCCTCATCTGGGGGGTGGGGGGCCTGGGTGGGTTGGGGGCAGGGGTCCTGGGGGGATGGGGGGGGGCGAGGGAGGGATGTGCTAGAGTGCTTCGCGATGGCGAGGGCCTTGCTCGCATCAAATATTTAGGCGCGGCGATTACGAACGGTGCCTCCGTGGCTAATGCACCCGCCAAAGTGGTTGTGGTGCGGCTGATGAGTGGTGCTGCCGTCTGGGAGGGGGCAGGGGTACAGTTAGGAGCGGCTGGGTTGAGTTTAAGTATTTGGGTTGGGAAGCAGAAACAGTCAAGGCTGTTACGCAGGACTGACCTACCAGTGCTCTAGCGGATTCCTTCAATGCAGGCTTCCCTACGTGGCCCCACAAGAAATTTCCCGAAACAGGCTTTGTAAAAGCCGCTTCTTGATTAATTAAACCAGTGCCTTCTCTTTGGAGATGGCCTCGGTGGCTTAGGAGGTCATGGCACTGAGCCGGAGCTGCTGAGAAGCCCGGATTTTGAATCTCAGATTCATCCGTCCTTGATTAAACCGGATTCTCACGAGTGGCGAGCGTCTGGTCTCGGTGCTGGTGTCAACCGACGCGTTCGAGGTCTGGGTTTGTCACTTCATTTGGCTCAAGTCCGGCTCTGGGAATTATCATTTTCACTGCCTTGCAGCAACCGGTCTCATAGCGGCGTGTGTGCGAGAAACCGTTGCCTGCCCGCTGCAATGCACAGCATAGAAATGGCACATTCGAAGGGACGTTCGGAAAAATGTCACCAGGAAAGAGATCAGCAGGATTGTGTAGACAACAGCAGGAAAACCAGCGACCGTTGAAACTTTTCACGATTGTTTTCGACGTTAATGGGCAGTGGGCAATTGGTGGCGGCGGGGGGGG
>JAZEWU010000035.1:6066549-6081491 GCA_036362915.1 Geotria australis
GGTTCGGCGGAGGCTAAAAGCGGCCGCCGCGCCACCCGCGCAGGCACGCCCGGCACACGTGGCGAGACGGGGCGACTTGGACGCGGGGAACGTTTCGCACGGTCCCGCGGACTAGCAGAGCGCCCGCCCAACGAGCGACTGTTCGGATTTAAACACTCATCAATTATTTGGCCGATAACATCATAATATATAGGAAGCCGTGTGTGGAAATATGGCGCCGGCAAAATCGCCTGGCTGCCTTCTCCGCCTCTCTGCGCTTTCCTCGCGCCTCTGAGTCCTTCTCTCGTCGAATGAGTACCTTCAACAGTGAATGAATATGTGCGCGCTATAAATGTAAAATTAAAAATGAATTATTATGATGGGATGTAGGCGGATGAACGCGTGAGAGTTGATTGTACGAGTGCGAATTTGGAAATGTTAAGCTGAAATAGTATTAAGGTTTCAGAATATTAATCTCTAAGTGGAATGTAAAGCTGAAATAAGATGGAAAAGTCACGGTGTTGTGCAGATAACATTTGTGCTTGTGAAAGATTTGAAACCGGTACCCTCAGAGTGGACGTAAATGTAAACACTTGCTCCTTTATATATAGAAGATTACAGTAGAGGCAACACGGTGTGCAGTGAGCAGCGCTGTCACCTCACAGCACGAAGGTCCCGGGTCACAGTCGCCTAAATTCCACATTCCTATGGCCGAGGCCCATTCTTTCCTTAAGCGGAAGTGGAGTATTAATAGGCGAACCGTGTATAATATAATCAAGTATCCTCCGATTAGCGCGGGTGGCTACGGTACCAAAGAAATTCGACAAACATTCAGCGGTGAATTGAGTTATATCGACAATTACTCTGACTTACTAGGGCCCTGTTAGGGATCTGTGGGACGTGGTGAGTGGTGCGGCCGGGCTGGCTGCGTGGTTAGAGTGGATGCTGGCCCTGGCGCTAATCCATCCCTCTTGGGGAATCATGCTTCTCCTGGGACTTATCGTCTGTGTTGTTGATCTCGGTGGATCGTGTTACTCGCCCTTGCTTGTGGTGGTGGTTGTTGCGTGACCTTTCGTCCACATTTCCCCCACCTCCCTCCTTGCCGTTTCAATTTGTGTGTCTCTTCCCCCGTATCCCTAACAAACACCTCCAATATCGGTGTCTCTCTGTATATGCGTCAAAAACAATATCAACATAAACATTTCAATACTTCTTCTCCTTTGCGATTCTTCGAAGCACGATGGCTAGCTTCTGGACATCGTTGTCTTTCAGCTCGGCTTCGAAGTGTTTGGTAGAATTCGCAGGCAATACCAAGTATTACCTGACAGGGATTGCGACGTGAACGCTTCTACCTTGACCCCCATTTCAATATTGTATTTCAATATCTCGTTGATATTCTTATTATTAATATTATTTTCGTCGGGTTTCATAGACCGGCTCGTCGACGCAGTTGCATATACCCACTAAGTAATCCCCAAATACAATCCGATCGTCCCAATCCCTGACGAGACTAAATAATAATAACGCGGCAAATCACCGGTGGAGCGACGGCAGCCTGTTTTGTTAGTGGCGGTACCAGCTGCAGCAGCAGCAAGCGGCAGCAGCGCCGCTAGCAGCGTGTCTCTTATCAGGGAGTGGCTGGGGTTGGGGCTGGGCGCAGGAGGCGGTGGCGGTGGTGCTAGAGCTAGCGGTGGTGTTCGGGTGGGTGCAAGCAGGGTGTGCCCCGCGTGCGACTGGCCGCGAGGCGTGGGTGCAAGAGGTGACTTGGCGGTGGGCGCGGTGATGGAGGGGGTGGCGCGGGTGGGCGGGGGGTGGCCGGGGGTCGGCCCACGCAGCCCAAACGCTGCCAACCCACTCGGCCGGCGCTGGGAAATCGATGTGGCGCGAGCGGACGCGGGAATTGCGCCGCCGCGGGCGTCGCCGTTTCGGTATTTTTGTTATTTTGACACCCGCGCCTCGCGGGCGCTTTGCGAGCCTCGCCGGCGGGACAGCGGCGGGCGGCGGCGGCGGCAACAACGAGAGACGAAGTTGAGAAGCGAACTCGCGGTGGAAAGTTAAACGACGGCGTTGCTGCGGCCGAGAGATTTGGCGGAGCGGTGCGGGAGACGGAGGGGCTCGGGTCGGCGTTCCTGTCGCAAGTGACGGAGTGAGCGTTATTCCGGAGGATTACGTAATCGCACGATCCTCCCCTTTAGGAAAAAAAACACAAACAACCGGTCCGGATTCCGCCTTCGGTCGAGCCCAGGAAGCGTCGCGAAGCTTTCCCGGGTTTCCAGCCCCCCGTGGACGACGCCAGCGGTCGGAGAAACAGTTCCTGTTTTGAGAATATTTCGTTCGGTTTGTCCATCTGTTCACTGTTGCGTCGTTAGTTTAGGTTTTATTATTTTAATTGCCCCCGTGGACGCAGCCGGTACCGTTTTGCGATGACGCTCGCGCGCGACTTTCCACAGAAAAACCTGATCTCTTCAATACCGGTCTACCCGTTCGTTTAAAAAAATACATTTTTTTTAATTCTTTTAACTCCATCTGTTTATTTCCAACCCGCCTCTCGGAGCACCGCCCGCTCGAGCTCTCGCTCGGCTATCGTCGTCCTCGCCGTCGCGAAAGACCAGAGCACCGAAGAAAGGGGGGTCGGTGGGAAGGGGTGGCGTCTGGGGCCAGTTTGGGGGGGGAGGTGGGGCGCTCAGATTTTGCCGCCAAGCTCTCTCGGGCCGTCGCCCGCTCCTCCGGCGCCGTTCGCCGCCGGCCCCGCCGCCGCAGCTCTGTGACTCTGCCCGGCTCGGTTGGCCCGGCGTGGACGGACGAGAGGGGACCATCGGTCTTTGCCCCCACCCCACCTCCTCCACCACCCGCCCGGACTGGCCGTTAATTTGATGGGCTCGGCCTCTCCTGGCGCCCGCTCGAGGCACAGCCGCCGTCGGGCCGGCACGCGGCGTTCACTCTCGACGGAGCCGTGCGGTGACGACGCGCCGCTCTGAACCGCGTCGTCGGGTCACGGCCCCGCGGTCGCCGCCGGTAAGCGTCCACGCCGGGGTGCGGTCGCAATTTCGCGGAAGTTTCGATGAGGATGAAAATCAAATGGTCGTCGGACTCAGACGCCAGAGCGTTGGTAAGAATGACGGCGATTTAAACGCCGACGGCGATGATGATGATGATCATCGGAGGAATGTGGAATAGAATGTCGGACGACTGGATCGAGGAGGAGTTTTTGAAGCTGGTATTTGCAGAGAAGCTGTTTGCCGCGTGCGTACGTCTCTCGTGAAAAGGTCTGAAGGCGACGACAAAGAAGAACTCGTGCGAGACGCGCCAATTGTGAAAAATGACGATCGGAAGCTTTGCGATCGTTACTGTTTTTGACAGAAGAGTGTACTGAACGTTTAAATAGTTGTCGAAGAAAATCGGTTGAAGTTATTTGAAGCGTGGTCTCCAATTGCAGACGGGTGTTGTCGTTAGCGTGCGTCAAGACGGCCTCGGAGAGTTGTCGTCGCAGACTCACCCGTCGGAGACTCGCTGCAGAGCGGAGTAACGCTCGCCGCGGCTATCGCGAGAAAGCTTTTAAAAGAGCAAATCTCATCACAAATCGATGCGTGAAAACCGCAGCTCGCAGGAAGCCGTCGTCACCGAATCGCAAGACAGACTCACGGGACGCTGCGATTAGCGAGCCGCAAGACAGACCCGCAAGGACGCCGTCATTAGCGAACCACAAGACAGACCCGCAAGAGAAACGGGAGCCCGTCGTTAGAGACTCGCAGGAAGCGCCGGTTGCTAGCGAGACGAAGCCGCGGTCGTCAGGGGAGGCCGCGCCATGTACACGTGCCGCAGCACTTCGGGCGACCTGTACGGCGGCGGGCGCGGGCGGCTGCAGCGGCCTCCGTCGGACCACTACGGGTTGGCGCGCCGCGCGGGCCCCGGGGTCTCGGGCCCGCCGAGCCGCGACCCGTCGTTCTGCCTGCGGCGGTGCGGCACGGCGCAGGGCTCCCTGCAGGCCATCGCCGGCGCCGTCGCCAACTCGCTGTCCCCCTCGCCGCCGCCGCCGCCGAGGCCGGTGGTGGCGCCGGCGGCCTCGTCGATGCGGAGCCGCACGCTCGACGAGTTTGTGAAGGTGCACGGGCTGGTGGCGCGACAGCGCACGGGCATGAGCTACCGGTAGGTGGGGCGGGCAGGCGGGCGAACGAGTGGGTTGTCTCGCACGTGTTTTTAACGCCGTGAGCCCTGCTCGATCCACAGCTGGTTGAGTGCCGCGGCCGCTCCCGCTTTGGATCCGCGTGTCGCTTATTGCGGCGTCTGTGCGTTGCTCCACACCTGCCGGGCCTGCACACATCTTTGCGCGCTTTTCAGTTTTCGTCCTAAAAGTTTGTCACGGCTTGATGTATGAGAATTGCACTTTAAGAGCTGCTGTTTCAGGAAAACCGTTACCAACGTTTCCCCATCTCTCCTTCACAACGTTTTGCCTCTCACATTGGGAGACTGACATTTAGCCTCCCACATTGGAGACAAAATGTCGTGGAGAGAGGACTAACGCTTGACAAGGCTTTCTCGAAAGAGTAGCTCTCGCGATCAATTCTCAACCGCCATCATTGAACCACTAATTGGTCACCGCGGTCAACTCACAGCAAGAAGTCCCTGGTTCGATCCCCGGCTCGGGTCCCTTTCTGTGTGGCGTTTGCATACTCTCCCCATGTCTACGTGGGTTTTTGCCGGGTAGCCCGGTTGCCTCCCAGTCCAAGGACACACTGTTGCTGCTGTGTAGGTTTGTCTGTCTGCTGAGCAAATTCTCCGTGGTGCCGTGTGGTGAACTAGTGGGTCGTCCCATACTGGTCATAACCCAGCCTTGCATTCTACGTCTGCCGGGATAGGGCCTTTCTCACCACGACTCTGCACAGGGTTAAACGGGTACCTATAGTGATTACTGTGTTCTTGGTTTATCCCAGAAAAGATTCGCTGAGTCTCGGGAATGCTTTTTCATGATGGTCCCGCTGCCACATTTGGATGTTTGGCTAATGTCATTCGTGAGTCTGGCTTTTAGTGGGAGGAAACCGGAGGAACCCCGGATAAAACCCACCGCGCGTGCAGGGAGATAACGTGCAACGCTCCGTGCAGATGTATCCCATCCGCTTGCTGCGCTGCCACCTCCTGGCCACCGCGGGAGTTTGAAAATTTTACAAATCCGTGTGATCCAACAACCCCTTGCCTCTGCAACACTGGAGCACAGGCGCTCGCTCACGACGCAGCGGCAGCAGCAGCAGCATCCAAACGCTTTTATATCTTTTGGCAACAACGTCAACATTAGTATAATCATTATCGACCCTGTATAAGATTAAGCGGTTTCTGACAATGATGATTGACGATGATTATAATCAATTATTTCGTTATCAGTACCCGCTTAACCATGTAAGGGTCGTGTGGGTCGGGAGTCTGTCCTGATAGACACGGGGAGCAAGGTAGCGCGAGACACAGCATGGCAGGCCAGCCCATCGCAAAGCACTCGGCTATTTATCCAGCAGACCAATCAGCCTTGACAGCAGCAGCATTATTTTTGGAAACTGGAGTACCTGGTGAAACCCTACTCAGAATCGAACGTATTTCTAGCTGTTAGGCAGACATATGGGCGGCAGGGTGGCGCAGTGGTAACATCTGCGCCTCACAGCAAGAAGGTCCCGGGTTCGAATCTCGGCTCAGGTGCCTTTCTGTGTGGAGTTTGTGTGTTCTCCCCCTGTTCTGTGTGGGTTTCCTCCAGGCTCTCCGGTTTCCTCCCGATAACATCATAATATATAGGAAGCAGTGTGTGGCAATATGGCGCCGGCAAACCGCCAGGCTGCCTCCTCCGCCTCTCTGCGCTTTCCTCGCGCCTCTGAGTCGTTCTCTCGTCGATGAATACCTTCGACATTGAATGAATATGTCCGCGTTATAAATGTAAAATAATAATGATTATTAATTATTATTATTACCTTATTATGTAAGCGACCAAACTAAGACACGCCGTGGGTAATCTCTCCACGCGAGTGCGGCAATTGCCACAACCCACGCGGCGCGCCGCCTTACTTTTTATTTTATCACCTCCTTAGCTGAGCCATCGGTGTCCTTCCCAAACCATCATCACCACCAACCACCACCACCACAAGCAGCGCCACCGGACAAACGATCCCCGCTCTCCCGGGGCCTCTCCAAAGCCGCCGGAAAGGCGACCGCTACCGAGAGAGGGCACCCGATCCGCCCGCCCGGACGGGGAGAGTCAGTCGGCGGTGCATTACGTCAGCGCCCGCTGTGGGGGGGGGGCGGGGGGGCTCCGCTTCCTGTCCTCACGGCGTTAGAGCGACGGCGTTAGAGCGACGGCCCCACCGAATGGGATCGAACCTGCGCTGCCGCATCAAGGGTGGGAGGGGTGGGTGGCGAGACCCGGCACACAGGCAGGAGCATCGTCGACTCTCACAGCGAGGGGCCGGCACCCAGTGGCGGATAACCGCTTCGGATAATAATTATCATCCATTTTCTAAACCGCTTGTCCCGGTGAGGGTCGCGGTGGCAGCAGTCCAAGGATGTTCACGTGCCAATTTAAAAGCTGGTTATAGTATAACGTAAAAATTACAAAACTCCCCCTCCACACAGCCACTCCGATATGAGGGGGCAGAGGTAGAAGAGTGCGTGGAGGAGAGGGGAGTGAGATGAGGTAGGGGAGTGTGTGCAGGGCGTTCGAGTGAGGGGAGAGGCAGGAGTGTGTGCGGAGGGCATTAGAGTGTGAGACGAGAGGAGTGTGCGTGGAGGGGAGTGCAGTGCGGTGACAATGGAGGATTGGCGGGGGCGAGTCCGTGGAGGATCTTGAGTGCAGTCTCGTCGTAGACTTGGGAATTGATTCGGGGGGGTCAGTGGAGGGATCTGCGGGTTTGGGGTGATGCGGTCAGGGTGATGTGGGCTTTTATTTGAAGCTGCTGATGCAGCATCAGCAGCATCACAAGGTCACGCTCAGCTTACTCTCCCCAGCGAGACGCTAGTAGTGGTGGTGGTAGAGGTGGTGGTGGCTCAGTGGTTAGCGCGCTGGGCTACAAACCTGGCGACCCGAGTTCGAATCCCGCTCACGGCCAACACCAGTGACAATTTTCGGAACCGGTCACGAGCCTCCCCTAGGTCGAATCAGCCTCAAATTAGTACCCTAGTGCGGTGTTTAAACATCTCCACTAGGGAGACAAAGGCGGCCAGACGTGGTGCTGGTCACCCACCTCCTCGTGTGCCGTTTCGACCTTCGTAGGTGCTCGCTAAGGGCACTTGACCCTACAGTCTGTTAAGGCTGCACTTGGAATCTTTGTCTTTGGTGGTAGAGGTGGTGGTGGTGGTGATTTGGCCAAGTGGACCGTGGCTGTAATGTGACTTCACGTTCGTCAGAGTGAGAGCCACAGTCCGCGGCGGGATGTTATCCCATTATTTTGTTTTGCTACATTGTGAGTGTCCCAGCTGTTGCTAATGCACGCTTTACGAATATGCCGCTATAATCTACGAAGCGCGGGGCCGCTCTCCCGTTTAAAACCACAATCCCGCGTCGATAATCTCACGGCTGCTGTGCGATGTTTACTACTGCGCGTCACGGTTATTCCTTTTTCGTAATAACCATAACGACGTTTAGTTTATTACATAGCTTCATGAGCTGGAATCTGTTGCTGAGGAAATGGATGTCTGGTCCACTCTCCTTGGACTGCTGCCACCGCGAACCCCATCAGGACAAGCGGTTTAGAAAATGGATGGATGGATGGACATTGCTTCATCGTTCGTGCAAATCGCGTGTCTCACAATCGCTGAGGGATCGCCACCCACCCCCTCGTGTGCCGTGCCGGCCTTCATAGGCGTTCCTCGCTAACAGCACTTGACCCTACCTTCTGTGTTGAGGCTACACGGGAGACCTTTGTCTTTGTGTATCTCTATAGGTGCCACTTTAGCATTGGAGTCTATGGGAGGAATTTAACATTGTTGACATGCCGTTCTCTCCACAGCCTTTTGCAGCGCTTTGTGACCCTCGGGTGAAAGGCGCTCTATATAAATGCTATTATTATTATTTTTTATTATAGACACGAGCTGCAAGGCAGCAGCAGCTAAACAGGCGGCGAGCCAGCGCTAACCACAAATTATCCAAGCTCTGCAGTCCCCTATATATTTTAAGATGTTTCAGCCAATTGACGAGTGTTTATACGTGCGGGAGGAAAACCAAGGCACCTGCTTTGACCAAGCAACCGTGCTGAATAGGTTACGGTAATACCGCGCCGTCGCGGTCGCGACGACGAGAGGAGGAACGCTTGACAAGGCCGTCCCGAAAGAGCAGCTCTTGACGGCGTTAATGACCGCAATAACAAAACAAAAACGAGTGCCAAGCCGCGGATGCGCGGACGCGGTAAATGTTTAATCGGGCACGGGCGGGCAGGCAGGCGCGAGGGCGGGTGCGCGGGCGGGCATCTGTGTCTGCTCGGCGTATACATAATTCACGTCGCCCGCCTCCCTTAAACGTCGTCGGCTTGGCCGCGCTTGACGCCCCGCTCGGGGGAGCCGCTCCTGGCGCCGCACAAACGCGCGCCCGCTCACCCGTGTGAGACGCGAACGTTGCTCCCGCTTCACTCGAGACGCGAGCGTGGCCGCCGCCGCCGCCGGCGTCCGCTTCGTGGGGAGAAGGCGAGCTCGGGAACGCCACCCGGCTCAGCGCAGCGGGCGCCCCGAGCGGGGGTCCGGCTGCCGACGCCGCGCGACGTGGCTCGGCGGCTCGGCGGCTCGGCGGCTTGGTGGGCGGCGAGCGCCAACGGTCACCTCCCCGAGTTTAATATTTCAAGCAAATGCACTAATGCGGGATCTCGGTTGTATTAAGCCGCTTGGCATTACAGGTTAATTTCCGCCAGAAGTGCTCTTTATCTGATGGGACTGTATTCCCGCCGTCGGTACCACGCGTGCGTTATTGATCGCCGCGCCGATTTTAGTTTTTTTATCTTTCGCCTGATTTTTGGCACCGGGTTGTGCCGCCGTCGGTGCCACGTCGCGAAGAAGCCATTAGATGACCGCGCGGAGCAGTGCAGCCGACCTCTCGTGTTACAGGATGCCCCGCGGTACCGGACGTCACTGAGCTTCCGCTGAAATGGCCTCGCAAGTGGCCTCTTGTCCGTACTCGGTAGGGGGCCGCACTTTGCCATCAGGAGTAACCCCGGCCGCGTGACGGTCGAGCTGATGCTTTAAATTGCCAGAGCTGGAAATTAGTGAAATCAAGCACAGAACCGAAGGTAACGTGATGGTATTTTGTTTATTGATTTAGGTTTTCACGGCTTGACGTATCAGAATTATTCTTAATATCTGCTGTTTTGGGATAGCCGCGTCGAACGTTAAATACCTCCAGTGTCTGAGAGGCAGAGGAATGCACGGTGGCGCAGTTGGTAGCGCTGCTGCCTCACAGCAAGATGGCCCAGGGTTTGAATCTCGGCTCGGGCTCCTTTCTGTGTGGAGTTTGTGTGTTCTCCCCGTGTCCGCGTGGGTTTCCTCCAGGTTCTCCGGTTTCCTCCCACAAGTAAAAAAAACCACTCATTAATGTTGGCCAATAACATCATAATATATAGGAAGCAGTGTGTGGCTATATGGCGCCGGCAAACCGCCTGGCTGCCTCCTCCGCCTCTCTGCGCTTTGCTCGCACCTCTGAGTCGTTCTCTCGTCGAATGTATACCTTCGACATTGAATGAATATATGCGCGTTATAAATGTAAAATTATTATTAATGCGTGACAGGACTATCCCGAAAGAGCACAGAAGGACGTCCAGTCGCCCTACGGTCTGGGGAAACATCCGGCCAACAGCGCTGGCTGCTGAGTCCGGAGAAGCCACTAGGGGGCAGCCTCGCATCAGTTTGCCGAGTTGTAGCCGCGCCGTGCTGCGTCTCCGTAAACACCGTTCTCACCCATCACCACCACCACCAACCACCACTACTCGCGCAAGCTGTTCGCCGTGTTTAAGGAGACAGAAGTCTCTTTTTCGGTTGATTCGGTGTTTGTGGTTTTTGCGACGCACGTCCCCGTAATTCCACTCCCGCCGCTGCTGCCCCCGTGGGTAAATTTGGTGAGGCGCTGTCGCCACGCCGTGCCCTGCAATAATATTAATGGATTATATTAATTAAAATAATACCCTAACCATGTTTATAGACAATATGTGGTTCACCGGAACCTTGGGGAAAACGTAGTGTCTGGAAAATGTTGGTGCCGGCTTACTGCGTCGTTTCCTTGCTCCTCCCCCACCTCTCTGCTGTTCCTAATGCCTCTGATCAGTTCTACCCTATCTTTTTTCGAGAGAACGAATATGCGCAGCACGTTGTAAATGGTAGATTATCATTAGTACTAAGGGGCCCAGTTGCTCGCGAGCCCGGGCCATCCTCGGCTCGCCTGGGTGAACGGTTCAAAGGAGGTCAGTGCGGGTTTGACCCCGCGAGGCTTCGCTCGTTTGACCCCGTGTCAACGCCGGTGTCAACGGAATCCCGTTGCCGGCGAACACGCCGCTGCCAGTGGCAACCACGAAGACATGACAACAACAGCCGCGAGAGCTTCTGTGTCTCTCGCGTTTGGTGTCAAAGGTGAATAACGTACGGACCGCACGTGTGTGTGTGCTGGGAGCGGTCGCCATCGTATGCCCAAGCAACTACTGTTTGGCCGGATAGAGGGGGCTAAACGGGCGCGGCACGGGCTAGAGAAAAGATGGACTGATGCGGCACAGGAGGACCTGGAGCTCGGTGGACTTGCTGGAGACTGATTGGAGTTGCCGATGACTGGTAGCAGTTGTGTCAAGATCGACCTCTGTGGAGGAGGTTCGTGAAAGACGCTACTGGGCAGTTGGAGGCAGTCGCCCTCCGGCAACAACGGAGGGCGGAGGAGCGACGCTCACAACAGCGAGCCGAGCACCGAGCGGCCAAAGCACAGCAAGTTGGCATAACACGCGACATTATACAAAGCCCCCCCACCTCCTTCGAGAATTATTTCCGTCGTATAGCGTTTCACCCGCCCTTGCCCGACCCCAAAATCTTTAAAAGTCGCTGGCCCAGCTCTCCCAACCGCAGTCGTCGCCAGCACCTCCTTGGCACAGGCGGTGGCATCCTAAGGACGGGCAGTTACATCCATGGGGGGCCTTTTAGCCAGTATCGAGATGATCGTTGTTGTTGGCACTCTAAAAAGCCAGTATCCAGGTTGACCCGTGTTAGCCTGTGCCCCCTTGCCCCAATGATGGGGGTATTGGACCAGAATGCTACGGCTAAATGCCGTTGTTGACGCCAACCACCTTTTAGTCGGAGGAGCTTCGGATCACTGTTTGGAACCTATCCCCAGACCTGTTGATCGAGAGACCCTAGCAGGAGTGCTAAACTCCAGACCGGTTCACCACGGCCGACCCTGCTAGGAGACCTGGACTCCAGACCTGTTCACCACTGCGCCACCATTGCTCCCAATGACACACACATACTCGCTCTCAAAAAACTTCACGCTAAATTTGGGTTTTCATTTAATTTGGCTTTGCTAGCGCTGACATTTAAACACGCTTGGTGTACCGGACCTGCCACAAGCAGTCTCTCAGCATAGAGCAGGATTTTAGCAGAAATTATGTAAAATTCCCCTCGCACAGAGTTCAGTCTGTGATGACCCGAGGAAAGGATTGTCAAACACATCCTTTGTCTGGATTTCGCGAGTCCGGCATTCGGACGCTGCAACATGCCAACTATTACGGGAAGTGAACCTGAACAAATTGTGGAATTAAACCCAAACTGAATGAATCTGAAGCCTTTGGGGGATACGTTTTTTAACCTACGTATTAAAAATTATTATCCGGAAGAAAAAAAAATCGTGACTGACTTTATACCTAAAACAAGAAATCCATCTAATTATAATCCACACGGAGCTGCTCACGCGGCGCTTAAAATAATTTCTGCCGTCGCGTCCGTTTCCCGCGATGATCGTTTCCCGCTCGCGTCGACGATGGAAGTGAAAACGTCAATGCGGTGCTCGTTCTGGGCCGCGTTATTTATATTCGAGCTCGATAATGAATTCGCTCAGCCATCGTTTGTCTCTCCCGTTGTTACCGCGGCGCTGAAGTGTGAACACTCGCGCCTGACGGCAAGAAGGTTGTTCCAAAGGCCTACGTGGCGGCGGCGGCGGCGGCGGCGGCGGCGGCGGCAGGGTAACCCGCGTCTAATTCGCGGCGGCCGTTCGTCGCGCCCGCGGAATTAATGAGCCGCGGAGAATGAAACACAAACTCCGCGCAAACCGGCGAAGCGCGCCGGGGCGCACGCGCCTGACGGATGACGGCGTTCAACCGCCGGTCGACCTTCGCCCGGCGGGAGGGAGGTCGCTCATCCTCCCGTGCTGCCCCCATAGCCTGGAGCTGCCTTCCCTCGGCTGTCCGTGCCCACAGCTCCCTGCCCCTGTGCAACTCTAGGCTCAAGAAGATCTTCACTTTCTCTTACTGTGACTTATTCTGTCGATAAATTAATAACCCCCCCCCACCCCGCTATGATTTTATGCAATAATAAATTAACAATTATTTGTATTGATGTTGGTTTTTCCTTCCCATCATCATCGTCATCAATATTTTATCCAAAGTTATTCTAATCGTGCTTAACTCAAGACCTGCGTCGTTACTTCTTCTCTGCTCGGCCATCGACGGCGCTGTCGGGTCCTGGCTTCCTCGCTCTCTTCCGGCGACTCTTCACCCCCTCTGGGGTTCCCGCGCCGCCGTTAGCGCTCTCGGTCCCGTCGCCTCGTCTCGCCGAGATCTCGTAACCTCGCTCGGTTCGAGCGACGCGCCGGCTCCCGTCCGCCCTTCCGTCAACGGGCGCCGTCTGTTTCCCGACCGCCCCGCGTTCTTACGAGCCCGGCGGAGAGATACGCCGGGCAACTGCGATTTAAAAATAAAAAAATTAAAGAAGAAGAAGACGTTCTGAGAGCCCGTCGGACTGTGCGGAATGTTTTTTGTTTGGCCAACGCAGCACGCGCTGTTCGTCGGCTGCGCCCGGCGGGACGAGCGTTCTGCGTCACAGAGAGCGGCGCGACCGCGCGCCACGTGGCCGGCGCGTGGTGTCACTCGCGCCGCACTCTAAATCCCCTCGCAGGAATGAGCGTGCCGCCGCTAAGTTCACTCGCGCGTACGTAGTGTGCACGCGGGAGGGCTGGAAATTCGTTCGAGAGAACGTTCACCGGGGTCGGGGGAGACGGAGCGATGAAAACAGCTCCCGCCTCGGTGCTCGTAGATCATCTTGCGCCGCGGGACGGCGAGAGATGGCGGTGGCTTGTTGAGCTCTTCATCTAGCGGCGGATGGGGTCGTGGCCGAAAACGATGATGAAGCGTCGGGCGGTTATTGCTAGCAGACCAGGATGAATCCGATGAAATAATGAGGTGGAGGCGAGCAGACGGAAGCAACGCACGTGTGTTTTAAAGGCACGTGCGTGCGAAGCGAGGCACACTTGTGCCCAAAGAAAGACGTGCTTTAACCGTGCACATTACCTGCCGCGACGTGCAGGCCGTGCACGCGGACAGTGACGATGAACGCGGAACAAATGCTTAACATGTCCAAAGTGAGTGCAGATGCGTGCTCGGATTGATGTGGAGAGACAGAAAGACGAAGGGTGGCACTGTTGCGCAGTGAGCAGCGCCGCCACCGCACGGCAACAAGTCCCAGGGTTCGTTTCCTGGCTTGAGTTTACATGTTAAATTCGTGTCTGCGTGGGTTTTTGGCAGGTTCTCCGGTTTCCTCCCATGCTATTTAGGTTAATTGGCCTGCTGACTAAATAGCCTCCCTGGCATCCATTGCCCTATGCCGCGTGTCTGCCGGGATAGGCTCCAGCACACCGCGGACCCTCTACAGAATGAAGCGTGTACTGATGACAAATGAAACAAATGAATGACCGAGAGAGAGGAACGAGTCGATCAGAGAGATCATCATGAGCGCTGGGAAAACCCACATCATTGTGGGTTGCCAGTTTTACGACCAGTGTATTCATCATTTAATTTGTGTGGTTTTTTTGTGTCGTTGTTGACATGCCGTGCTCTCCGCGGCCCTTGTGCAGCGCTTTGTGACCCTCGGGTGAAAGGCGCTATATAAAATGCTATTATTATTATTGGAAGGGGTGACAGCCGACGACGGTCGAGACTGGTGACGGCGTGGCAGCCTAAGGAGTTAAACGTGCCACGAGGTCCCACAGCAGAACACTGCATCCTTCTGGGAAATACGACGGCTCTCAAAAACAAAGTGAGATTCTTCTGCCGCAAAATTAACACGTGGTGTTTTTATGTTCGTGGGTACCGCAGTGAGCGTGTGGGTTGCAGAAAGCTTGTTTTAATTAAACACCCCTCTCCCCGCAGGGCTCTCGTGTCATTTGTCGTAATAAGTTCACTAAGCCGTGCGGAGAATCCTCTGAGATAACACGTCTGTAAGAAGCAAAACTTTATTTTTATTTTCAATTACATTTATTAAGTTTGTTTACCCGGGAAAGTGTCACCGAGTCTCAAGACTCTTTGTCCCAAGGGCCCTGCCGTGTTGCTGCAGTAAGGGGGGCAATATTACTGCTCTCTGCGATACCACTTGAATACTTTGCAGGTCATTCTGCACCGTTGGAATGTTTGGCCGATACAGTATTTGTTACACGTATGTTTGTTTGTCTACGGGGGGGAAACCGGAGAAGCGAGAGGAAACCGATACAGAAAAGGGGGAGAACATGCATACTCTACCCAGACACTTTTTGCTGTATAGACGGTAGCTCTACTCACTGCAGTATTACCGCTGCACCACCCTGCCACTCAATACTCAATGGGTCTGAGTGGTGTTTGCAACAACCTCTGCACATTCGTAGCCAAAACGCGGAAAGCCCGTCAGGCTCAGAGAAGTTATTTTTTTTTTACAATCACAGTTGCTGAGCACAGGCCCCACAGGCTTAGAATAGCTCCGTCCCCAGTCAAAGCTGGGACTTGCTCGCTGATGAT
>JAZEWU010000035.1:6093139-6116896 GCA_036362915.1 Geotria australis
TGATTACGCTCAGCCCTGCGGTCACCAGGTTCACGTAGGGCGAAGGCCGGAGAGCTCTGGGTTCTACAACATTTATAACGTGCCGACTCGGCAGATAATGAGCGATAAATAACTAAACGGACGCCCCTTGGTTTGACGATGATCGAAGTAAAATAACGCTTCGCTCATGCGTGAGCTTTGTGGGTTCCGCACGGGTGTCGTTTTCCCGGCAGCCGACTGTTTATGAGTGGGGTTGAGAGCCGAGCTGGCGCCGCTGAGTTCCAAAGTTCGAACCCGGTTCGTAGCCACGCGTGATTGACATTCTTCAAGTTTCAAAATTTCATTTGTTCAACCAGGTGGGAATAAACGAAATCAACTCAGCGCTCAAATGCACTCACCGATTAAGCTAAAGAGCAATTCTCGCGAGCAAACGTTCGCGGCGACCAAACGTTCGCAGGACGTCGGGACGCCGCTTAAGGCGGTGTTTTGACGGAACCCGATCGTCCGTCACAGAGGCCGCGCCGCTCGCAGCGATCCCACTCTCACTGCTGTTGCCGCGTTGCCTCCCCCCGCAGGCACGTGGGTGACGTTTGGAGGGCAAATCACCGACGAGGTAGGGACACCTGAAAAATTAAACACGCGCGCATGGGTTGGTGGGGGGTGTGCTGGCGACGGTGAACAAAGGACGGCGGAGGGGTGGGTGCACGGGGGTGACAGGTGTAATAGGGACACGGGGGAGATGGGCAAACGAGGACATGCGTGTGTCGTCGAGCTTGAGAATTGGCGATACCGTGCCCACTGATCGATGCACAACAGGGTGGTGGTGATGTGAAACGCCTTTCCCGTGGGCGTCGAAGAGGAGCCGTACCCTGGCTCGCCAGGAGGTGACGTTACAGCAAAGGATGGATTCCACTTTTTAAAAAAATTCTGTGTGGGATAGAGTGCTGCCCCTTCGCACGCTTGGGTTTTCTCCACGTGCTCCGGCTTCGTCGGCAGAAAACATTTTCGTACATAAAAGGACCGCGGAGCTTGAGCTATCGTTGGTAGCGCCGGTTCACAGCCTGGCTGCCGCATTCCGGCTCGTCGGGGAATCGAACCCGGACGGTTGCCACGGTGAGGCGCGAGCGTCACCGCGGCGCCGCCACGTGGGCCTGCGTCTCACTCGCGTGCTCATCTCCCCGCGCCCTCGTGCCGTGCGCGTGCGCGCGCGCGCAGATGGCGGAGCAGCTGATGACCATCGCCTACGAGAACGGCATCAACCTGTTCGACACGGCGGAGGTGTACGCCGCAGGCAAGTGAGTGACCCCGCAGCCGCTCCTCCTGCTCGTCCACATCAGCGTCCGCATCGTTGCCACCGCGTCACCTGAAAGTCTGATCATTGCATTGAGTATCAGAGTTATCCGTTCTACAGGTAATCTCGTACCAAGCATGCAACACGCTCAACCCTTTACTGATCGCCTGTGTCGGGTGGAGGCGGGTTTACGACACTTATACAATTTTTACGTGACCTAACTCATAAAAAGAGCTAGACTATGGACGCGCTTCTAAAGTCTGTCGGTAATGACGTTTTTCCGCTGACGTGACTGCGTTGACCTGGATTTCTTCCCGATGTCCTTTTGCGTGTTTTTTTTTGTCGTCGTGTTTTAATGTCTCTGGTTAGTAACGCACGAACCGAGTTGTGCTCATGCCTTCTGACGTCTCGCCCGCTCCGTTCGTCGCACTACATCTGCGTCCCGCGGGCGGAATTTGCTGTAAACGCTCGCTGGTTCTGCTCGCGCGCGACGCCGTGCACACGCGTACAAACACAAAGGTCCTCGTATAGCCTCAACAGACTGTTGGGGCCATCGCTGTTAATGGGTCACACCTACGAATGCCCGCACGCACGTCACGTGTTGGGTCAAGTGGTGTGTCAAGCGCCATGCCCGGCCGCCTTTATCTCCCAAGTGACAATGTTACTACACAGCATCAGATGCTCATTTTGAGGGTGGGAAAGTGCTGTCCTTCCTTAAATTCTGACACTCACGTTTGGCCGGCATGGAAGAGTAGACCAAATAACACTCTAGAGAGGCTCTCCCTCTCTCGAGCTTCCTCTGGTGGCCAAGTTTAAACAGCAGCAGATGTGGCCGAGTGGCGCAGATTTGAGACCGGTGAGCCAGCACCACTGAACGCTTGAGTTCAATGCCAGGTTTCAGACGCCTGTGACTTCAAACCGGGTGTAATGATGCAATGGTCCAAGTCCCGTCAGCATCACGTCAACGTTAGTTCTGCACTTAATTTCAGCAAGTTCCAGCGCTGAAAATTAAAATTATCAGGTCGGCCGTCGGGTTGAAAGAAATAGCATCCGTGGCTCATTATTAAAATGAAATTGCTTACAAACGAGCGCACGTTTCGCTTATCGGCAAAACAACCCATCTGCGGCGGCGATCTCTCTCGGCGTTCCACGTCTTTAAATTGCGAATTAAGTTTGGCATTTTGGCGTAACGAGGCGGCGGGGGTAGAGGGAGCGGCCGTGAAACGGAATGAAATAATCACATTTAAACATGGAATCGTTTAATTTTTAACGACGCCCGCGGAAAATAAGTCGAACGTCACTTTCGTGCATTTCGCGTAAGTGGGCCGTGATATTTCGGCGTCCAAATGACTCGCGTGTTTTTCGCGTCGGATTAATCTCGGGCGGTAATAACCGTCTCGCCTGCTCGCCCCCTCGCTCTCCCGCTGCCTCCCTCGCCTCGCCGACGAGGGAGGGGCAAACCGGAGAATATTTATGGGACCGTGGCGGGGAAAGGGCAGGCGTCGATAAGAGAAGTGGGCAGAGAAGTCGCCGACGCTGCCTACTCTTAACCCCTTCACCCCGGGCGTAATTGAGACGCGAGATGGTTTATTTAGTTGTGCGTGTGTTTGTGGAACCCTTTTAATGTTGCAGCGACATTCCATTCGTACTAAGTCGTCAAGTCGCGACAGGGGAACAACCCGAACAGGATTTTATACTCGCAGACGCGACGCGAGAATTGGAAAGAAAGCGGAGTAGGAAAAAGATGCAGCCGTAAAAAAAACCTAGAAGAGAAAGGAGGAGCGAGGCTGAGTGAAGCAGTGACACCGCCTGGGGTGGAAATTAATTTGGCCCCATCGTCACTAATGATCCGACGGAAGGGACCAGGTGACGAAGGGCTTAACCCTCACATTGACCAGAGGAGATGGAGCGACAAGATCGGCTTGGGTGGATTGTTGCCACGTGAGACCGTGTGAGATAGGGCGACGATGACGACGCCGGTGGCTCTGGGGAGGCCTCTATCCAGCAGCGGATAGATCATGGACACGAACCCTCAAATAGGTCAGCCGTGCATTAAATTTGCCGAAAGGAATAGTTGTGGAGTGTGGGGGTAACGGTGATTGGGAAGGAACAGCGCGCGTTGATGTAAATGGGAGTTGAGTTGGTAGTGAGCCGACATCCGCCCAGAATTTACATCAACAGACAGAGAGAAAAATATGTGTGCGCAGGCCGTATGGAAATGTCAAGCGATACACGATAGCATGAAATCGGCCGCAAGGGATCACGGAAAAGCAAATAGAGCACAAACATTGGGCACATTGGAAACTGAAAACATTGCCCAGCAGATCCACGCTCGTTCGGTGTTTATAAACCTACATCGATACTTGACGGCACGATGCTTCGAGACAAGCCTACGGCACCACCGCCGGCGCCGTTCCGCGCACGCAAGTGCTCGTTATCCGAGCTTCGGCGAAAGGCTTTGTCACGGCGATCCGTCAGAGGTGACAAACGGGCGCCGTCTCTCCCCTATCGGAGAAATCCAGGCGCTGAATCCGAACGCGCCGTTGCCGCGGCACGTCTCTGATAGCGCACGGTCGCCGTAGCTCGGCAGTGCGGCGCTCGACAGAATTTCCCGTCGTGTCGACGTTCGTGGGTTTTAAAAAATAGAAATCATAAAACGGGTGGTTTCACGCGCATTTTACCAAGCGATGGACTTGCACGGTAAAACGAGGTGCGTTCTCATTACGCGCTCGCGATGAGGACGAACGCTCTGCTTGAGTTAGCAGACGCAACAGCAAGTGGGTTACAGAACATTACACGCGGGTTCACGACTATTCAAACTGTCGATACGAGTTACTACGTGGGCTTGGGCAGTACGCGTCACGGCGAGAAGGGGCGACCGCCGATTCTTCGAGAATAGTGACGGAGCGGCAGCCAGCGAAGGGAACGCGTCCGAGAGGATATCCACTACGGGGACGGAGCGATGAAATCCGTTCGTGCGTGGGTTCTCGGTGGAGTGGCGATCGAACTGTCGACTTTTGGAAGTCTGGTGGTCCTCACCGTTACACCACCGCAGCAGCATCCCCTTCCACTGCGGCGGTCAAAACAACGGTGCGAGTTTCTGACATCCCCACCGCTGCCTCTGTCCAGTCGGCAGGTCGCATGCGGTGGGGCAGAGTGTGGGTACTCCCACTTTGTCCTAGCCGTGTAGCCAGCAGTGCAAGGAATTGCAGGGCTGCGCCTGTCGTGTTTTGTGTGCCGTGGCTGGCCGTTGCTCCTGCTGACGCAGTTGTCGTTTCTCTGTTGTCGTTTCTCTCGTCCCACCCCTAAAGGGCCGAGGTTATCTTGGGCAACATCATTAAGAAGAAAGGCTGGAGGTAATCGTGGGATCCCTCATCTGTCCGTCTGTCCCCGCTTGCTGCTATAGTGGGGGGTGACACAAATTCGTTTACGAGTCATTGACTGCTGAGCCAGCACCCCCGATATTCCTGGGATTGCATCCGGTTGACAGTTGCATGTTATTAAATCGGGTTCTCAAGTGCAGCGAGTTGATAGTTCCTGGGCCAGTCACCAATAGCTTCACGCAAAAGAAACCGTTGCACGTTCAAGTTAATTTGTCACTTGGATGTGCTCAATTACAGCTCGGAGAATGAAACGTTTTCAGTTTAACTTACGCTCAACGAACCCTCTTGACCAAGGCGCCAAACGACTACACAAAAAAACAACCCATCAAGCTGGAAGTAGCGACGTTCATCAGTGAATCAACACGGTCATTGATCATCACCACAAAGACAGAGATCCCACGTACAGCCTTGACTGACTGTAGGGTCAAGTGCTGTTAGCGAGCCCTCTCACCACGCACACACTCGCACGTACCCTCTCGCACACGGTGGTCGCGCACTGCCCCCTGGTGGTTCCTCACCCAGCCTGAGTTCTCCACGTCGGCGTGTCCTCACGCCCGTCAGTCTCTCTCCGCAGCTGCAGACGTGACTCGGGGGAGTTCATAGCATTGGCCTGTGACTCAATTTGGATTATACACACGGCAGCAATCATCGCCCCCTCCCACTGGTGGACTAATGCGCCAGGTCACACTTGCTACTGAGACTCTGTCCTAATCGCTTGACTTCTCGCCTGCTTAAGATAAATAAACGTTTTCATTCATTATCAGTACTTAATCCTGTAGATGGTCAAGTCGAACAGGAGCCTGTCCCAGCAGATACAGCGCGCAAGGCAGGATGGGATGTCATTCCATCACCGGGCACTGACGGCAATTTGGTCGGCAGGCCAATCAACCTAGTCAGCAACATGTCTGGGGTATGGGAGGAAACCGGAGTACCTGGCAGATATCGTGAGAACATGCGAACTCCACACAGAAAGGCACCCGGGGCCGAGATCGAACCCAGAATCTTCTGGCTGTGAGGCGGCAGCTCTGCTGACCGCGCCAAGGTGCAGCACAGCTAAGTAAACTCGTCTGAATTTTCTTGTCTCTCTGTCTCTCCCCCCTCCCGTGTCGCTGTAACGCGCGGCTGCTCACCTCGCTGTCCCAGGAGGTCGAGCCTCGTCATCACGACGAAAATCTACTGGGGAGGAAAGTAAGTGAGCCGCGTCAGCCTCTCACCGCCGGGCGTTCAGTTCCCGTTTGCGAACGTTGCTTCTTCGGTGCTAAATTCGATTCCTTGGTGTGGGTTATCATCAATGATTATGGTATTCGGAATTAGCGCTGGGCCTCACCTAGGTCGACGCAGCCTTAAATGGCGTGGCAAAAGCCGCCGGGAGTGTGTGTCTGTCGCAAACACCGCCTGTCATCGGCAGTCAACACAGGCTAGACGGGAGACTGTTTTTGTACGCTAGCGCGTGTGACGCACTGCTATCAATACCCGCAACCTTGTGTGCCACGCCAACCTTGATAGATGCTCGATAGCAACGAAAAACCATAGCCTCTGGAACTAAATGGACGATGGTTTTCCCGGTGTGTGTGACATATAATCTATTTCACGTTGTGCTCAAGTTAAAGCGTAAATGCTGAAACCTCGTCCCCGTGTTGCGAACGCAGAGCGGAGACGGAACGGGGCCTGTCGAGGAAACACATCATCGAAGGTACCTCCTGCCGAGGCAGCCGTGCCGCCTCCCGGCGATTCTCCTGATGAATAAATACGTAAACATCTCGACACGTTCGTCATTAACACTGTGGCCTAAAAGGAAAAATAATAATAAAGGACTCCCCCCCCCCTACTCCACGTTCCTGTGGCCAGGGCTGAAGACGTCGCTGCAGAGGCTGCAGCTGGACTACGTGGATGTGGTTTTCGCAAACCGCCCCGACACCAACACGCCCATGGAAGGTACGGACGGCGACGCGCGTACACACACACACGCGCGTGTGTGTGAGCCCCGGCGAAGTGGATGACTCGATTAATCGCACTGATTGGAGGGAGAGGGTGGGGGGAGGAGGAGGAGAGGGGGGCTTTGTGTAAGTGAGAGTTTCTGTAGTTTATCAAAGAGCGAGGGCACGTAATTGATGGGTCGTGGTGGATGGGAAGGGTGAGCGGGTGGCGTAGGGAACAGGAACGAGGAGAGGCGGGTGGACAGGTGAACATTTGCGACAGCTCGAGACATTTGCTCCAATTTTCGAGTGCCGCTCCCGTACGACCGCAGATAACCACCCGGCGAGCTCGCGGTCGTTTGCGGTTTGACCCAGGCGAGATTAACGGAGAGTCCACCGCGCGAACGAACTTGCGTAAGGAAACGAAAGCGGCCCGCCGAGTCTCGGAGCGGCGCGGAAAGCGGATGACGCCGTCTCGGGGGAACACCGCCTTGTGTGCCTGCCTCTCTCACCGCGGGACGAGCTCACGCCTGTCGCTTTCCGGCTCCTTTACACTGTGTCCTGTATGTGTTGCCAGGAGCCCCATTCTCATGCAGGGCTTTCATCATCGAAGGTAGAAAAAGGCACTTTCCATTTCCATTGCTGCTCGCTCGCTCGCTCGTCTCCCGCTCGCCCGTCCGCTCCTCCTGCCGCCGCTGCCGCCGCCCTATACTCATCACTCCCTTCTCCGTGCCCGCGTCTCTCCGTGGCGTACAGGTCATCCCGTCCTCGCCCCGCATCCTCACTCCCCGTGTCCGTACGACCCCCGATTTGGCGAGTGAGGATGGTGGTGTGGGAGTTTCATCGCTTTTGTTTTTAGGTGTGTTAACGCACCCCCGTGAGTTTTAGAGGGTCGGGTTGGTGGATCGCGTAAAGGCGGAGGCGCCGTGTGCAGGTGAGGGCCCGGCAGGTTAACGCGGCGCAAAACGACGTCACACGCGGCGCAGAGCAACGCGCAGTACAACCCGAGAAAACGCGTGGGGAGAGTGCGGCACGCCACCCGGTCCGTTACCGACCCACTATCGGCAACTCATCGTCACCAGCTCGCAGGAATGCTCAATTGGGAGAGAGAGGCCACTTATCCGTCAGCAGCACCTTAGCGAGCGATCGCCAGCGCCCCGCGATTTCACAACGGCAAAGTCGTTGAAAATAGTTAACAGATAGCGTTTTCCGCCATCACAATTTAGAATCATCGCTCTCATTCTCACCTCTTCTGCCGCCCGCGCCTCTACTCCCCATACGTCACCTCCTGCCTGCCTCCTGCGTCGCCACCGCAGCGACACCCTCCTCCACAATACACCTCCACCCTCCTTCCCAATGCCCTTCCACCCACATTGTCAATAGGCCACCACCCTCCTCGGCATGCGGCGGTCGGGGACCGTGTCGCCACGTCTCCCCCCGGCTGCGTCGCTCCGGCTGCTCGCTGCTCTTGTCTGCATGGCGCACTCACACTCGGCTTGCTTGCAGTCACCTGCGCCGTATCATGAGGATGGGGAGGGAACGGCACAGGCAGGGGGTGAGGTGCGGGAGCTTATTATCAACCGCGAAATGAGAAATGGGTCAATGGCTGATGGAAGTCGATTAAAGCGGGGGTTCTCGACCTTTTGCACCTTAAGGCTCGCTTGGGTCTGGTCTCCCCTGACCACTTGATGACACTCGCGGCCCGCTGTTGGGTCACGAGCCACGGGTTGAGAATGGCGGCGTTAAACGTTACTTACGAGTTTAAATGTTGGGAGGTCAAATTAGAGTTTGACGGTCAGAGGTTATGATGTCAAAGACTGCGCGATGGTTTACAAGTCTATAATAAATAGTGGATGTGATCAGCTCAAGATTAGAAGCGTATGGTAATGACGGCTCGTCGGCAGTACATCTGCATTGGTCGCAACGAGCGTGACGGATGATGAGACACTGTATGTGGAAACCGGCGAAGGGTGTGAATGTGCTGAACCGATGCTGCTGCAATTGAGTTGGTCGTGTGACGTCTACCTGCGGGGAGATGAGACATTTCCTCGGGCAACTAGTGCGGCAAGTAGGTTGATGAAAGCTGTGCATAGTTTTCAGGTTTGTGTGATACGTTTTAGTCTTATCTGGACACTGCGAGTTTCCTCTAGCCCAGCACAAAACAATAATTCATGGCATGGCATGATCTAAACATCCCTGGGCAGGACCCTCCTGAAAACATATTTAGTCACTCGGCGAGACCTTTTCTGTGAAAATTATTTTAAGGAGAAAAAAAAACTAAACAAACAAAAAATCTATTGTAGCTTTCCTGCTAAAATTTACAAGCGTTTAGGATGTTGATGCAAACAAATACAGTCCAATAATAATAATGTCGATTTAAAAGTGGAAAATTGCTCGGCTATTGCGCAAGCGGGAGCTGGACCGTCACGTCGGGGGGAGGCCGGGAGAGCTGCGAGCGGGGACTGTGGGACCCGGAGCTCTCCGCCGCTCTCACTCCCAGCGCACACCCACGGAAACCCCCCACAATGAAACGCGTAAACAAATGCTCACGCCCGTTCGCTCACTATTCCTCTTTCATTATTCAAACGGAACACGGGAACGCGTTTACGTTCGCCGTGGATCGCGGACAGTGTGAGGGGCGGAAGGGTGGCGCGGCGGTTAGCTCACCGTGTTTGCCCGTTTTCCGGCCGTCATTAGCGTCGGTGACAAATGGTATCTGAACCGGTCCCGGGCGCCTCTGTCACCGTGTGGCACTGAAAGGCCGTGGTAAAGTGTGATTCAAATGATCTCCATGATCGACACAGCCACTGGGAGTGTGTTATCCGACGGCAGACTGACAGAGCGTCGTATATTTCACTGTCGATTGGACAGCAGCTGCTGGGGCGAAACACGGGATGTGCTCAAAGAAAATCTATATCCGGTGCTTGTTAACGAAACGTTTGCATATTCTATACGGTAAAGTTTATACAAAGGGGACCCTGACATTCAAACGAACGAACGAGCACAAAGTATTTTAAATAAGTACGTACACGATTGTTTGTCTATGACAGGTGGTGGGTTTGATGAGACGGTGAACTTTGCGTTCACCGTCTCCACGATAGAGAATCCGTTTTCAATTGAGACCAGCTGCCTGGATTCAAACCCAAAGTCTCGGCCACGCTGGCTCGTTGCCCCAACTTTGTCGTTGCGAGGGCAAGAAGAAGAGAAGAATGTTAAGTGTGGACTTGTTAAATTCTTTATAATGGCCACAAATCTCACAAACATGGTTAAATATTCATCAAACCCACCACCTGCCGCAAAATTCGCTCTCAATGAAAACACCGCTGACGTTGGATTCATTTAAAATCAGTGGGAAAAGGTTTTTCTGGAGCAACAGATTAAATGTGTATGCAGCCTCCCGGTGGGACAGGATGCCGGTAATATTCAGCAGAACAGTTTCCTCAACCTCCCTAAACTCCCTTGTTTGCCAATAAAATAACAATCGCCGTGGCTCACTCCAAGTGAGTCGGCATTTAGTCGGCGGAAATGGAGCTACTGTGTTTGGGAGACCCAACGGCAGCACTGAATGTTTTATAATTTAATAACAATTAAATATTACGGTATATAATGCGCACAGTATACGTTCAATGAGGGAAGGCAGCCACATGGCAAGCCGGCGCCAACATTTTCCAGACGCTGCGTCTGCTATGTCCTAAGGTTTTATTTGCCAAATAGTGAGCGTATTTTTTTAGCTATGGGAGGAATCCGGAGTATCCGGTGAAAACCCACGTGGACACGGAGAGAACATGTAAACACTACACAGAAAGGCACCCGAGCCAGGAATCTAACCCAGGGCCCTTTCTTGCCGTGAGATGCGAGTGTTACGACTGTGACATTTGGTACCACGTGCTGTATTGCCATACGGTAACTCACGCCAATATCTGCAAATAGCAGACAAGGTGAACATTTTCATACGAGTTGTTGTCGTTGGTGGCGGCAGCCGAATCGTTGATAGGCCCACACATTTAGCAACGTGGCGGTCGCGTGACACGCGGGTGGGGCGCGGCGGGAGTCGTGCCGATCCCGCCGGTGGCGATCACACCTCGGCGTCCCGTTTAAGCCACTCGTTCCCTGCGTCAGCGCACCGCGTTCCCCTTGGTTGTTGTTTTTCTCATCATTTACGGAATTGCAAGGTTCTGGGCAAAACCCCTCGGGTCCCCAATTCTCCCCTGCCCGCCCGTCGCCTGCACGACCACCCCCTTACGTAACGTTCGCTCGTGACGTCCGCGACCCCAGCCCGCGACCCCCATCGCCGCCCCTCAAACCCCACGTGCCACCACGGACGCCTCGCTAGCCCCCCCCCCCACCGCTGCCGCGTAACGAGCACTAGCTGCTCTCGTGAACGAGTCCGAGGGCCGAACGCTCCCCGCGATGAGCAAACGAGAGTGTGGGGGTGGATGGTGGGAAACGCGCGAGACCCCTCCGCTTTGGATTTGCAGCAGCTCGCTCGCGATGGCTTTTTGCGCAAGCGAGTCTGCGCGTGCGCACGTGGGCGCGTCGGCATGCGTGCATATGCATGAGCGCGCGTGCCGGTTTCTGCTGTGGTTTTTGACGCCGTGCTTTTTTAACAACTGTCGCTCGTCCGCGATGCTTACGCGTGCACGCGTGTGTGTACCTGTGCGTGCGTGCGTGTATCGTTTGCGTGGCGCAGAGATCGTCCGGGCGATGACGTACGTAATCAACCAGGGTATGTCCATGTACTGGGGCACGTCCCGATGGAGCGCCATGGAGATTATGGTACGTGCGTTACACGCAGACACAAATGGCCCCCGTATGGCCTTAACAAGTCGTTCGGGCAAGTGCCGTTAGCGAGTAGCACCGGTGAACGCCAGCACGGCACGCGTGCGCGCGCGTGTGCAGGAGGCGTACTCGGTGGCGCGGCAGTTCAACCTCATCCCGCCAGTGTGCGAGCAGGCCGAGTACCACCTGTTCCAGCGCGAGAAGGTGGAGGTGCAGCTGCCAGAGCTCTACCACAAGATCGGTGAGCGTCGCGGGAGCGCGTGCAAGCAGTCACTCGTTCATCCCTTTCAATTACCCGTTTACTCGTTATCGAAAAGACTTCGCAGAGTTCAAATAAAAATGCAAAGAACTGTGTAAAGAAACGGGAAACTGTAATTTAACCATCGCGCTTCGAAGAATCGCAAAGAATAAGATAACGGCGAGGTCCGCCCCCCATCAGGTCCCGCTGGGTCGCGCCAGGTCCCTCCGGTTTGTACCGGATCACGCCAGGTTCCGGCCAGGTCTCACGCCTGGTTTACAGAAAAGTTGAGTTGAACTCGCCCCCTTTTCCGTAGTCGCTCAATTCAACCGTCCGCTCTCCTCCCTCCCACCCCTGTGCGAGTGCATATCCGTGTGTGCGTGTCCGTGTGTCCGCGTGTGCGTGTGTCCGCGTGTGCGTAGGCGTCGGAGCCATGACCTGGTCCCCGCTCGCGTGCGGGATCATCACGGGCAAGTACGAGGACGGGATCCCCATGTACTCGCGGGCCTCGCTCAAGGTGAGCTGTCCTGGGCCTCACCGTGCCGGCCTTCATAGGCACTGCTCACCAACAGCACTTGTCCCAACAGTCTGTTAAAGGCTATACGGGTTGGGGCGAGGGGGGGGGTCTTTGTATTCGCGAGTGTGTGCCTGCAGTTGTAACGCACTCGCAGTCTATTTACACAACGGATGTCATCGTAATATGATTAATAAATGCGCACGCTCCTTTGAGCCATGGCTCGGTGCATTTAAGTGTCGCTTAATTGAGGAAACCTGGCCCCGAGGGCGGGGGTTGCAGAGGGGTCAGGGTGAGGGGGGGTGGTAGCGTCTCACGCCTGAGCGATCGCACCCCGCGCGCTAAGGCCACGCGACCAATAAAGCTCGCTGATGAGTCGCAATTTTGATGAAACGCGCGGCAGGGATACCAGTGGCTGAAGGAGCGCATCACGAGCGAGGAGGGGCGCCGGCAGCAGGCTAAGCTCAAGGAGATCCTGATGGTGGCGGAGCGGCTGGGTTGCACGCTGCCCCAGCTCTCCATCGGTGAGCCGGGGAGACGCGCGGTTTGACACGGGGCGCCCCGTCGGCAGTGGGGAGACGAAGGCAGCGCGGAACGGCGTTGACCCCAGATTTGTTTGCGCGCGTGTACGATGGTGCCCACGTGAGCGCGCGTTTGTGGTGTGTTTTTGCGTTCGTGTGTGCGTGCGCGCGCGTGCGTGCGTGTAGCGTGGTGCCTGCGTAACGAGGGCGTGAGCTCCGTGCTGCTGGGAGCCTCGAACACGGAGCAGCTCATTGAGAACCTGGGCGCCATCCAGGTGAGACGGCGCCCCCCCTCTGCATGTGCCCGTGCGTGCGCCCGTGTTTGTTCGCGTGTGTTCGTGCGTGTTTGCGTGCGTACGGCGCGACTGCGAACGCACCTGTGGTTCTTCTCGCGACAGGTGCTTCCGAAGCTGACGGCTCAGGTGGTGACGGAGCTGGACAGCATCCTGGGGAACAAGCCGTACAACAAGAAAGATTACCGCTGCTAGGTCCAGGAGCCAGCGGCCCCAACCCTAACCCTAAAGCCTAACCCTTACACTAACTCCAACCCTAACCGCAATCCTAACCCAGCAACATAGGCACTCTAACATACAAACGAAGCGGCCATAACCACACCAAGCGCGCACATACGAAGGCAAATATCGCCCGTGTAGCCGAAACAAACTTTTAGGGCAAGTGCTGTTAGCAACTTAGCAACGACAACCGCACACACAAACACGCACACACACATTCTCACACACCCACAGCATCTGGGATGAACGGCACCACAAACCCGTCCCGACTCTACCCCCCCACTCCCCGCTCCGGCTTCCGGCTTGCCTCCTGTGACTCACGACCTCACCTATGACCAAAAGACGGCACTCGTGACGCGGCCTGCCGGATGACCGCCTCTTGCTATTCCCGGACAGGCTGGGCGGGCGGGCGGGCGGGCGGGCGGGCAAGCAAGGCAGCGAGTCGGCCAGCCACTGGGGGTCCACCCAGTTTCCTCCTCCCTCCCCCCATCCCCCACCGTCTGCCGACAACTGCACGTGCTGCTGCAAGGTTCTCCCATGCTGTCGCAGGCCGCTCAAGGGAAAGCATGAAAATTGGAGTTGCCCGTCATTTTTTTGCGCGGGGGTTGTTATTTTGTTGAATTCCGCATCCCGGCGACTTGCCGGAGCTGCGTCGGCGGCGCTCTGGCTTGCCGACCCAGTGCGGCACGATCGCAGGACGTTGGTTTAATCGTTCGCGGACTGGCAAGCTGGGGACCTGCTTCGAAATAAAACGCTTACTACGGACGTTTTCTATAATAAGCGTCGATACAGCCATCGCGCGAGGCGGACGGCGCAGCCGTAACTTTGTAGCGCTGAGCCAGCGCCTGTCGGCGAGTCACCGAGTCCCCGCGGCTCGGGGTTCCCGCGAGGGAGGGATGGAGGGAGGTGGGGAGTGTCACGGGCTCCAGAAGCGATGATCGCACCAAATATAAAAAATAAACGTCAATTGCACTTAACTGAACGACGTGCGCCCATCAAGGGCTACACGGGTTTAGTCCGTACGCGGAGCGAGAGCACGCGTCGTTGGCGGACGGACGGATGACTGCAGAGGAGGAGGCTCCTCTTCGAATGCAACACCGAGGAAGCAAACCCAGCCGACGCTCCGGGTCAGTTCCGGCGGAGGACGGCGCGCGGACGCGGCGTTCCGGCCGCGCGAAGCGACACGTCTGACGGCGGGAGCGTCAGACACATCCTGCGAGTGGTTTTGTAACTGGAATTTGCGAAAAGAGAACTTTAGCCGAGAAGACATGACGTCCGATTAAAGGAGAAACGTAACGACGAGTGAATCGGCAGCGGTTGACAAACGTGTAGTGCATGCGCTTCGCGACCTATCATAATGAGCTGCTGCTGAGGCGAGGCGCGCTGCGCTGCTGCCATGACATTTTATCCAGATATTTCAGCTTGTTGTGCGGCAGCGGTTGGGAACGCACGGCTCTGCATCGTGAATAGAAGGACCTCTGGAATCGACAACCTGGTACCACGGATTATAACGGTACACAATGAGGCCACGATAAACTCTGGGAGGGGCACGCAATTTAATGGCAGCCGTCTCTGGTGATTTAATTCAACAATCTCTTCTGCTGCGTAAACGTATACAGCAATGCCTTAGCATGGCGGCGTTTTGTCTTGAATGATACGGTGGTTTGGTGACTGTTGCCGGTATACGATACCGCGACGCTTGCTCTTCATCAGCCCATTGGTCTTCAGCTACACTTTTCACAAGGCCACAATAAAATCGGCCTGTGTCAGCAGGACGCGCGACGTCATAACGTCCGGCCGCGCGAGCGCTAATGTTCCCTACTTATGACGAGGTCTCTGTTCTCTCTCATCTGTCGCGCATCTCACAAACGGATACCCATTTCATCCCTCGACTGGCCATATAGTCCACGAGGCCGGACCGTAGAGTTTACTTGTCGGTACCACCTCACGTGGCAGAACTGTAGTGGTTCCAATGGCTTTATGTGGCCAATAACAGTGACTTACGTGGTCAGAGCTTCAAATCAGCGAGGTTCTCAATTCACGCTTACGGACCGTATAAATGCATGGGGACAACTAAAGATGTGCTGCTACCATAGGCGTGACCGATTTCTGCTCTGGCCCATGTACCTTCAGCTCTGTAGGCCACTCCGAGACCCTTTGTGGGCGACGGCTGGCCCACGGGCCGCCAGTTAAAGAACCCCACACCAGGGTACATCATGGCCTTAATTACCGTAGTTATTTACGATATTGGTTTAAACATGGCCCTGTCTTCAATTGGAGTTTTGTTTTTCACCAGTGTCGCTAAGTTTTTCGGGAGGGGATGAGACAAACTCTGAACCAGTGTAGGGAACGCATGTACGTAATTTAGAAGTGTAGCCGGATACAGAAACCTCAAGAGGAGCTTTCTATAATAACCTAACGATTCAGCCTGCAACGATTCACCTCCACCCCAGCGATTCCATCCAAAAATCTGTCGCATCCGTATCATTTTATCATCTAGATTGTATTGATTTCTGCTTTTTCTATTATCGTTTGTATGTTTTTTTTCCTGTCAGCCCAAATGTAACAGCAACAAAAAATCATAATTTTCTTAAGTTATAAAGTATCAATTCACACACGAACGTAATTGCCTTTATGCATCGTGAGCATGACAGTTTATTTTAATTGGCGCATCAAATCAATGGTCACTCGTTCATCTTGAATGCAGCCTCTAGATCTGGAGGGATAACTTCTGAACTGGGAAGCCTGCCTCTCACTTTGCTACCATCACTAACAGTTGACAATTTGGCACCCAGGGCCACTGCTCAATGACATACCTTGAGTTCGTGTAATTTTTGTACAAATTTAGTGAGTACACTGTTATTGCGTTTAATCGCCGTTTTTTTTAACCTATACAAGAGTTGCAACTACTTACTAACGGCGTGATCGACTTAACCTGTCACCGACAGTGAACGCTGAGTTAGTTGCCAAGGTTGGTGTGTACATTTGTATCGTATTTAATTAACAATGTGTGGGGTTTATTTATTTTGTACCATTTGCAGTGGTGTTGCGGATCTCACGAGCGGGAAAAATCACCGGCAAACGCTTTGCGGAGATGGCGGTGCCTTTGCTGAGGTTCGCTCAATGGTTACACTGCTTGAAAATAAACCTTTGCCCCCTGGTTTTCTTTCCATTCATCATCAGTACCCGCTTGCCTGCTTAATTACTGCTGTATGTCGTCCAGGGCATGTTTTATTTGGCTGCCATTTTCATCGTTTGCAAAAATCGCAAACTTTTTTTGCAACGTTCTGCGGTAGTTTCCACAGAACGCAGGGTCCGAAGATGTCACCAGAAGCAGTTGGTTGTGGCATTGTACACATCTAACGACAGTTACAGCACACGACTTGCAAATATTTAAATTCCTGACATTTTGCGAGGATTTTTTAACGGAGTGGCTCTAGGAATTTTGTGGCGAGGAGATGGCAGTACTGCAGTGGATTGAATCGAACCGAATCTAACTGTGGTAGATATTATTAGTGTTCTCCCAAAGTCGATTTTCTCCAGTTATGCCAGATTCCTCCAATACACCCCAAACACTTTGATGAAATATACCAAACACTCCAATGCAAGACCGTCATAAAAAAATATATTGAGACTCGGTGAGGGTTGCTCGTAACAGCTGCGCTTTCTGTATATCCGTGTCAGGAGAGGAGCAACGCTCGCCACGTCTGTCCCGAAAGAGCAGCTCCTGAGAGCAATTCTCATCGAGCCGTGAAAAGCAACATCACTACACTTAGGCCTTTCCTGACGTAAGCATGCAACATCAATACATATTCCTGCCAAGTCACAGTCATCGACTTAACACAAAACTGATTTCTGCACGTGGCTAAAAGTAAACGCATCATGGGAAGGGCACCCACAGAGTTTGGCACAATTGGCATTAAGACAACTTCGCCTGATGACGTGAATTACACGGTGCCTTTGATGAATCTTGGGAAACTCCGCTGCCCTAATCCTGACTCGACTCCACCCTGTCCCCACTCACTATTGTGATTTCTGCCACGCGGAAAGCGCTCGTGATAAAAAAAAAATGACTTTCCATCCGGCAGAAGCCATTTGGTTCCTTGTGGACGTCTAATCAAGTCGGCGAAATAACAGTTTCCATCAACACGTGGTTGACGCCCTACAGCAGTCGCTAATTTTAAGTGTTTTCATTGCTCTGAAGAAGGGCCCTCGTTCAATGTTGCAAGTCTCGTTTTTTATTTCCTCAGAAGCTTTCTGCGACATTTATTTTCTTTGGATCTACGGTCCCTGGAGTGTTGTTGCCATTGTAATAATTGCTGTAAAAGGTTAAATCCAGTTGGCGGTGGTGAATCGTTAAATGTTAAAACGTGTCTTGATTTTACAGGCCGCGATAAGACGCCAAATTTTACAAAGTTTGCGCGATGCTCCGTGTCGACTGGTGGAAAATAGTTTTTCGCGTCAGTTCAAAAACTGTTCATTCACAGATGTTCTTAACACATCCCACTTTTCTCAGGATCTCGCTATAAAGCGTAATTTCCGATTTTAAATTCAGTCAACCTCTCTGCCCTATATCACTCTGATATGCAGAAGATCCATTGCCCGAATCGTCCACCTTTATATTTTTGGCAAAGCTGATGGTAATGGATGTGGTGAGGCCTTGTTCGTACCACTTGTGCGGAGTTTATGGATTCAGTGCGAATATATGTGTGCACGTATGTGTGCTGCAATGAGTATCTAGCCAAAGGTATTTTCACCTTGCAAACTAACCTGATCGACTTGCCTCCCCCATCTCTCCCTCTTAACCGCTGCTCCTTTGCTTTCCCTTCCCGCTAGGTAACCGCAGCATAATCCAACAAATCAGTCTGTATATATATGCAATAGCAATACAAATGCCACGTGGCTTGGAGGTTGAATGGCATGTGTGTGTGTGCGTGGACGGTAATTTCGATTGCTGTGACAATGAACAGCAATGGAAACACTACATCAGTACAATGTAATTTTGATGGGTTTTTACCCTAAAATTGGTTGTCGGATTGGTCATTAGGAGGTTAATCAAGGAATCAATTACTCAGGGGAATGTGTGTTACACCGTGGCTTTGTTTATCGTCTCAACACACTGAGCTGCATTTGCGCCCAGATGCGTGTTGACCATGCTGCGTGCTGCAAAAATTAACAGGGTAGCTGTGCAGATGTCACTGTCAAACACTCATAAAGAGAATCTATCAACCAACTCAATTGTAGCAGGACCCTCATGAGATAAAGGCTTAAGATTCAGTGAAGCTATTCTGAAAAACAAATTATATTGTTGGAATTATCGTTGTCTTAACAGGGTGTTCTTTGGCTGTTTGTGTTTCGCACTCTTCAACTAAGCCTTACGATTCCGAAATGGTCTTCGTTGTCTCTAGGCACCTCTTGTCATTCAGTTCTTACAACAAGCTTGAAGAGATCATCTCTTATGTTTAAAATGGTTTAACATTGTTTCAGGGGGTGTTTTTTGTCACTGCAATGTAGTTTCTGTTTTTTAAACACTTGTTTTATTGGAGGTTCTGGGTAGACATGATGGTGATAATCACGTACAGCACTGTCGTTTCACTTCTGGATGAAGGACTCCCCGCGCACTGACCAGAGGACGACAGCAGGGTAGACTATTGCCTGCGTACAGACACACAAAGCAGGGAACAGCTCGCTTCTAATTGAGATGCTCATTAAGAAAATGCAGCTGGCAAACTAAAAAAAACCAAATCCAGCATTTTCTTTCGCTGAAGAGGCAATTTTAACAGCCAGAGAAAATGTACGCGTGGCCCTTTCTTGTCCTGCTGACTTTACAACAACACCAAAATCTGCAATCTTTCCTCATTTGAGCCGGTATCAGTCACAGGGCCGTTGTGCAGAATGCGCACAACTGTAACGTCACCTTGATGTGCAGAGGCCACGCTGAGACGCCTAACCCACATGCAGCCAAGTGTTCCGAGACCCGGACTCGCGACGTGGGGTTGAATCTGTCCACAGTGACCACTCGAAATTCCTGAGCCACGTGGCTGATGTTAATATTTGTACAGACGACCGGTACAACGAATGCGTTTTTAAAACTACTTACAATGACGACTATGCATGTTATATAAATCTGTATTTAAGATATACATGCGTATATAGTGTATATGATGCGTATATAGTGTATATGAACCGGGGTATGTTGGTGTTGGTGTGGAGCAGAACAGCAAGTGGTATACGCGATTGTTTTTACCACTGGTAAGATAGTGGCTACAGGGGTCATGTGAACACCCATTGCATACGGCATATACGGAGAGAAACACGAATTCCCACACATCTGGTTTGACGCATGTTTCATCGTGAGCTGAAGAACTGATGTTAACCGATGCTTCGTCACACTTACAATCGCCACCATCCATCCAGGGTTTGTAAAATCAGCACCACGTGTTTGCGCCACGTGGTGCAGGTTCAGTCAACAGTCATCTGTGAATCTTTGGGAAAACATTAATGGGCAAAAAAACCTCTCATTTGTGAATAACTCTGCCTTAAAATAAATATATGACCGAAGACACGTTTGGGCATAGGCCCTTCATAGCAATGCCCATTCACCAAAACAAGGGCCATTTTTCATAGCAAGGGCCATTGCCTGAAATATCACCTATCATATGTTCTATTTTAAGACTACCGTTGTGACGAATGCGCTGCGTTTTTTTTGTTTATATTTGTTAAGTGTGCTTGAGCGCGACTGCCAACGCAGCAGAAGCGTCACCGAATGCTTAGTGGGTGAGAATGGCAGAGTAATTGGGGCTTATGAGCAGTAGACAGGGCCATTCAGTGGGCAGTTGTGCCCACTCACCCTGTGTCGCGGTTGAGCCTGCCAGAAATTTGAGAACATTATGCACCCACGGTGGTCCAGGATAGATCAACATTGGTTAAATGCCCCTTTATAAAAGGAAGGCCCCCCAACCATAGCAATTTGGAATTTCCACTACTGGCTCAGGATAGCCCGGTGCCCGTCTGAGCGTGGGGCCATGCTGGCATTGATATGTATATGATGTATATCTTATATATATGTGAACTCGGTTATATATACTGTACTGTATTGGCATGCGCACAATGTGCACGGCTGCCCTTATGATTATATCTGCTTCATTAAGTCAAATATACTTTTAACAAAATATTTACGCTCTCTCGATCTTTGTGTGGAAGTGTTTTTGTTCTCGGTCATGTTATGTTTTTGGATGAAAGAATAGTGACATCGGATCAACTGCTGTTAGCGAGTAGCGCCTATAAAGGCCAGCACTGCACGTAGGGTGGTGGGTGGCCGCCACCACGCCCAGCCCGTCTTTTTGTTCTTAGTTATGATGTTTACATATGTGATGCACGTTTTCACGGTTCGATGTATTACAATTGCTCCCAGTAGCTGTTCTTTCAGGAGAGCCGTGTCGAGTGTAAAAGGCAAGATGTTCAAATCTCGCGACGAACCTACCCAGTTGGCTTTGTTGAGGGGTAAGCGTTATCTGCTTTTGCTGAGGGAATTCACCACAAGAAATATAGGAATGTATTTTTTACACAAACACCGAATCAACGTTTCATCCATAGCTTTGTGGCAATTGAAACCTAGTAAGAAAATAATAATAATAATAATCCAGCCAAATTTTACCTCAGATTCTCTTCGTTGCCACAACAAGGGGAGCCGCCGCCATTACGCTTTCCAAGCCAGCGCCGACTCCACAGGAGAACTCGCGGAGCGGCTCCCCACGATCCCCTCCTCAAGACCGGCGGAGCGACGCAGGCTTCGTGAATGAGGGTGAGTCTCACTCCGGCGTGGATCTAGGTTCGTGCTGAGACTTGTTAGTTCTGTGGGTTCGTGTGGAGACTCAGTTACTGATGTTTTCGGGTTCTTCTTGAGGCTTCAGGTTCGTCTTGAAGCCGTGGGATCTGTGGGTCGGTGCTGAGACCCGTGTCAGTGTTGTGGATGTGTGTTCGTGGTGGATTCCTTTGTTCACCTGTACAGCTCAACACAAGCCGTGCGCTAGGGAGACCACCAGAGGGGGCCATAGCGGCGACCATACACTGTCTTAAACGCTTTGCTGAAAGACAACGATGTCCAGAAGCTGACCATCGTGCTTCGAAGAATCGCAAAGAAGAAGAACGCTTTGCGCAAGACGGTGTCCACTTTAACAAATTTCAAATCGTCTGGGAGCAGCCCACACACACACAGTAACGAGTAAAATCTTTGCTCTTTTTTAAATCAACTTTTCATTTCGTTTGCATTACTAACCGCTGCCGCCGCGACCCTCACCAGGACAAGCGGTTTAGAAAATGGATGGATGGTTGGATGTGTTACTAACCACAGCCCTAATCCATTAGCCAGCCAACCACCGGGTACTATATTACTGACTGAAAACTAGTGGCCACGAGTTCTAGTAGGGTCATCACCACAGGTACAACAACCCGTCACATATCGCGGGTTAAACAAGATGAAAGAGGGAGGACTGGTACGGATTTTAATAACTTGTTTCGTGAACCCTACAGGTTTCTTAATACAGCTGCCTCAAAAAGTAGGACGGCCATGGGAAAATCAGGACAGGTGGCAGGTACTAGTCATACAACTTGACCTCGTTTCCACAGACATTTTCTACCCCTCTAGCCAATAAGCCAATAAACCTTGAACGTTTAGTCAACATTGTCCCAAGGGTTCCAACCATATGCTAACGTTAGTCCAACGTTGCATGTTAACTGCATAGCACTATCCCTCTGATGGGCTAGTACTTGTGGCAGTCATGCCACAATTATATTATCCCTACCGATGACAAACCATATCCCTAACCCCCACCTAAGGCGCTTCACTGGAGCCAATTTTCCCTGCGTTCTCTTGTCAGTTTTCTGATGGTCACGGCCTCTTGATAGGGCAGCCAGGTCCACAGCTACTCCAGGGCAGGCCACAAATCAATGAGGTCTAATAGAGGTCGCGACCTCCGACCTCATTCACGAGGCCCCTGGGGCCAGATCCCGGGATCTTGAACATAACAGCCGTTTGTAATAATAATAATAATTAAATCATTTTATAGAGCGCCTTTCACCCGAGGGTGTGCCAGGACAGGTGCACTTGGCCTGGCACATGCGCCGTGGTGACGTCACCGCTAGTTAGTGGCGAATGGCGGTTAGTGTTGTTGTGTGTCTGTGAGTCTCTATGTGAGTCTCTATGTATCTCTATGTGTTTGTGTGTGCCGGGCGTGGTGCTGGGCACCCACCCCCCCGTGTGCCGTGTCGACCTTCATAGATGCTCGCTAACGGCACTTGCCCCAACAGTCTGTTAAGGCTATACGGGGGATCTTTGTCTTTGTGTGTGGAGAGGTGGCTCAGTTGTTAGCGCGCTGGGCTATAAACCTGGCGACCCGAGTTCGAATCCCGCTCACGGCCAACACCAGCCACGATTCTCTGAACCGGTCCCGGGCCTCCCCCAGGTCGACTCAGCCCCAAATGAGCACCTGGTGCGGTGTGTAAACATTGCCACTTGGGAGACAAAGGCGGCCGGTCGTAATGCTGGCTACCCACCTCTTTGTCGACCTTCATTGGTGCTCGCTAACGGCACTTGCCCCTGCAGTCTGTTACGGCTATACGGGGGCGAAAACACGGGGCCGCCGTGCATACCGCACTCGAGTTACCGAGCGAGTCAATTCCCGAGCTCTTACAACACGGACTATACACTTTGACCACCACACAGATGCGAGCTACATACTGGCAGTATACTCACCGGCAGTATGTATTACGCTCTTGACACGCCCGCTCCTTTCTTTGTCGTCAATTGCTTAGAAGAACAGTGGGTGGCAGGGTGGCCCCGGGATCAGAGCGCCGAGCCTAGCACCGTTGGGATCTTGAGTTTGAATGTGGGTTTTTGCTCCCGGCATTAAAGTAGGGTTCTCAAATGCAGTGAGTTGATGATCTCAGCACAGTCGCCAATAACTGCACAAAACAATTAATTTGGCTTAATTCCAGCCCTGAGACTAAAACCTTTCGGGTTGATTGGCACGCAATAAACACTCTCTGCAGGACATATAAAGGGTGTGCCCCCATGTGGATAAAAGGGTCTAAAGAAGCAAACTTCAAAAGCAGCTCTGTGATGTCATGTTCTGGAGCTGTTATTCGGTGCCGCAAGGTGGTTCACTGCTAGCTGCAGGATTCCGATTGGAGCCGATTGCACGACTGGGATAGAATCGGGGTGGGAAGGTTGACACATCCTTTGCGAGAGGGAGCTCTGGAGAGCCCTTCTATTAGAGGTTATTTGGCCTACTTTTCCACACTGGCCAGACACCTTGGAAGAGATGGGAGTCCCCACGTTTGACCCCACCACGCTCGACATTCCGATCGACGAACTGCACCCATTTATCGCAATGCTGGGTGGACACAGGTAGGCGGAGAGAGATTTAAACAAAAAACCCTTGCACCGTTTCAGCTGCCGCCCCGGGAGGTGGAGCCGGCGACCTCTGTGATTGCTGACCGTTACACCACCGCAGCAGCAGAGAGTGCGTTTGAAGCAGTGGAAGCAAATCTCACCTCAGCCCTAGATGAGCTACGCCTCTACTATGAGCGCAACCACCTGCATGCCAACCCAGCGAAGACTCAA